>WTSP01013473.1:0-37694 GCA_025331215.1 Actenoides lindsayi | reverse complement strand
TCCTTTCCTTTCCTTTCCTTTCCTTTCCTTTCCTTTCCTTTCCTTTCCTTTCCTTTCCTTTCCTTTCCTCTTTCCTTTCCCATTAGGATATAATTCAAATGAAATAGCTTATTACATTTTTTCTTTTAAAATATGCTTGCATTTACTTTCTTAGAAACACTGCAAGGAGGTATATAGTACAGTTTTAATTTTTATGCACTAAATGCCAAGTTCAAAGGGATAACTCAAGAACGATACATCTTCAAAGCTGACTGTATACTTTATTATTGTCTTGAGATGCATAGATGCACAAATCATATCCACCATTCATGTAGGTGTATATATATTTTTTTTTCTTTACAACATTGGCTTTAATGTTAATAAGCCGACCTGCTAAATATATGGCACTTAATAATCATAGCAGCCTGAAAATATGTTTGACTGAGAACTCATTTTCCCAGCATTATCCCATTCTAAACCCAGAGTTCCTAAGTAATAATAATTTTGATTTTCTGTTTTTCTAAACACCGGTTCTATAAATCTAAAAGAAAATTCTATAGCAGTACACTCCTGCAGCTACTGACTCCAACCTGTTAGCTGTTCAGTGCATCTAGTTCTATGCACAGCAAGTTATAATGGTGTAGAAGGGGTAACTTTAAATAAAAAAGATATAGATGGGAACAGGTAAAAGGTACAGCAGCAATAAATTTTATGTCCAATTCACTGTAGTGGAAAGTGCCCAAGCCTTTTAACTACAGAGGACCTGATTATGTTACGTCTTGCCTCAGTCTTATGATTTCTTTTGATTTGATTGATGGCACTGTACTTGAATTCAAAGTGTATTTTATCTTCAGATTTAAAGTAGACTTCTTGTTGTCTGCGTATATATAATGTGCTTGGAATTAAAGTTGTTTCAGCTTTGTATCTATGTTTGGATAAACCAACCAAACATAATTACATCTATTTTAGTCACATCCAGTCAGTCTCTACCAATAGGAGACTTGTGAATAAATCTTGTGAAGTTTGCTTAAATTTTATAACCATTTGAAGCTTTAGGTACATTTAATCAAGTAGCTTTGTACATGTAATTACCTTTTATATAGAAAGTTTGCACCTGGATTCTGTGCATTTTTGTTATTTCTGGATTCTTCCATCATGGTTGTGTTTTTCAACTCTTGAGGAAAAGAATGTGAAGTGGGAAAGAAAAGACAGGTAGATTAAAAAAAAATGAAACCAAACCAAACCAGAAAATATTAAGCTATTTTAAGATTAAAAATGGATAGTGTCAAATGCCTTCAAAATGAAAATGTGGTAAAATTGTCCTACTTTTCTTAGTTCTAGTATCTTCTGAGTTAGCATTGCTACTTCCTTCAAACTATTTCAAACAGAGACACTTTTTTTCTGTGGTTTGCCTACTCCAGAATTTGGTTACCATTGTGCTTCCAGTTTAATTTGGTTTTGATTTTTGTTACTAAAAAGTGATACAATTGCAAAGATTAATACAAGCAGCTCTTTTGTTTCGTCTGTCTTTTACTAAGTCTTCAGTAATTTAGAGAAGTTTAATGCTAGAGCAACACATAACAGAGCCCTTGAATACATGTTTCTGAACATATAATTTCTCTTCTACCTCTAGCAAATGAATGAGGAAAAAATCAGAGAGAAACTGATGTTGAATTGATGTGGAAGAAGTAGAATGATTGAAAAAAATAGTCTCTGTCATGGCAACTTACACACTGATGGTTGCATGAGGGTTGAACATTACACAATGCATTTATGAAATGTGTCCTTCTTCTTATGTAATCTAGATAATTTTAGCACGACTGTGAATTCTCCTAAGCCATTTCTATCTTTAGTTATACCAAAAGTTTTTTGCTGGTTCTTAAAAAATTCAGTGGCTGCAAATTTTATGCAGTCTTTTGAGAAATGGGAGATTCTTCTGGTAATAGTTATCTGTTTGACATCTAGTACTTTTTTTCTTTTTTTCTTTTTTAAATTCTAATTTATTTTAAGTAATTTATATTCTCATTTTTCTTAGTTATTCCTAGGCAGAGGGGATTTTTAGATTTTATATTATTTCTTTTTTTGCACTGGGTATTCTTATTCCTTCTTTGTTTGTCCTACTTGCCATAAGGAAATATCATTTCTTAATTTTCTCACTGGTCTACATATTCTCCATCAATATGTTCTTTTTCATTCATCATCTTAACATATTGGCAAGTTGGTTCTGTACATATTGTTAAAATATTACTCCTATAACCTCCAAAAAATTCTTTGTTGATGATTACTGGCAGCTTATTAAACAGCAGAGCATACAGTATCAGCCTGTTACTTAAAACTGAACTCAGGTCTTTTAATATTAATTAAATTGCTCTGCATCACTGATTGGGAAAGAACTATGTATGAAGTATAATCCCATGTAGTAAATAAAACTGTATGCATTCATACACATTAAATAGATTCAGCTTATCAGCAGTAAAGAGCTCTCAGAATGTTGAGACAATTACAGAAGTAGCCTATCTGCTATCACTCTGTAATTGTAAATATTTGTTTAAATGGGAAGTTTACTTTAGCCATGTTATCTTTCTTTTCTGTACTCCCTGAGCACTTTTAGTCACAGCAAACATTTGGGCTAATAATAGACAGACTTTAATTTTTGATTGAATTAATCACACATTTTATTAATTTTCCAGGTCTATCCAATATCCTTCAATCTGAAATTATTTAGAAGTGGGCAACACAAATCTGCTTCCTCTCTTTATACTTTGAAGTTTTCATTTAAATTGAAACATAAGTACACAGGTTTTGAGTGAGTGATAGATTTTGGGCCCTCAGTAAAATAACACAGTTCGGTGTGTTTCATGTAAACAGTAATTTTATAATTTTAAATACCTTTAAAACTCCCCTTCTTTAAAAATCCCCTTCTGCTTATCCAACTTTCATCTCTCCCTGTTTGCCTTCCCTCTCTGTTCCAGTAATGATGGCAATTTCCATTGCTTATCACTGTAGTTCTTCTGCAGAGCTAAGCCCCTTCTTTTTTTACTGTCACTATGTATGGAGGATATTCTGTGAACCAATTTGCAAAGCTACCATTCCATCCTTATGTCTGAAGCCCATATCAAAACTATACTAAACTGTCTATGAATAAGAACAAGTAACCTAAGTATAAGCTCTTGCATATTTGCATGGTTAAAAAAATCTCTGCTTTATAAAACCCTTGATGCTTTTATGTGAGCCTGCAAATTGTGTGCCAAGTGGATTTGTGTATCCCAGTGTTCCAACTGGTATGTCCTTCTATCCTTGCTTGCTTTGTGTGTCCAGTTGTGACATTGTACCTGTATTTATCTGTAAGCTACGTGGGACAGGGACTGTTTTATTATACGCTTAGCACAATTTGTGATATAGTTCTCTGTATTTCATATACAGAAATCTTATTCCAGGGAATCGATTGATGCAAAATCAAGCAGACTTTAGCTCACTGTGTTCAGGAAAAAATATTAGCATTTTTTTGCATTAAATATCATCATGGAAGGATTTCCAAATATAATGGTAGTGTTCACTTGGCCAGGAAAATAGGATCTAAGGCGATGAAAGCTTCAGGAATTAAAGCGGAGAATATTGGCTATTAATCTTAAGTTTGCTTGCTCTAGTATAGACAACAAGAGTGTTTTAGTGCATGGATACACCTCTATAAGTGAAAAAGATCTGCCTGAAAACTCTAGCGCATCTTAAATAATTTGCAGAAATTATTAGCAACTATGTTTTACAATCCTTCCAATTTGTGTAATATGCTCTATTGCACCAGAAAAAAAAACCCAAAACAAACCCACAACATTATTTCTATCTTAAGTAGTAGGCCACATGTACATCTACAAAGAGTTATATATCACCTCAGCCCTGTTCATCCTGAGGCTCAGCATTTTCCCTATGCTAAAGTCGAGTGTGGTAACTGAACTCTCTAATAGCAAGGACATTTCTGCCTTCTGGACAGTTTTTGGGTCAAGAAGTCTGATTCACTTGTTAGTTATTCACTATTACCATGAAATCCTGCCTAAGGCTTTTAAGATTTACGTCAGCATTCATCTTCATGACATCTCATGCAGGATTACACATCTGCGTCTTACAAGTGTGCTTTCAATCTCCGTATTTCCAGGCTGATTTTAGTTAACTTTCATGATAATATTTCCTCTCTTGCTCAGAAAATCACATATATATAGTGGACAGATTATTCCGCCGTTATATGATGTGCCTTTCAAATTCCTTTTTTGAACTGTTTGCAATGAAAATATATATCTCGTTTCTGGGATATGCCATTCATTAGCATTGTCTGGTAGCTCAGAGTTGTAAACAAAAGACTGACTCAGAATTCAGGGTAGTGCAGAATGCCTGTAAAGCATTTCAGGATCGTGTTCAGATATGAACAGGAAATATCATGGTAGAATAGACCAAGAAGTGAGAAAGTATAAAATGAAAAAAATGGCATTTGACTTTGGATTCCTCTCCCAGCACTAGGAATTCTGTATGTAGGTGGCTTTGATTCACTGTTACAGAACTATCCTCTGGCTCTCAAGTTGTCCCCAGGTAGATCTGCTTGCCTTAGACATCTACAGGAAAATTCCTCTTCTTGTATTAGTTTTCATTCCATTTCTTATGAATTGTATGCTTTCATCAAGGAAAACAGGACTTGCCTTTCCTCCACTGGGGAATTTTGATCAATAGAAAAGACTGCTGCCAGCTCTGTCGGCTAGCATATCAGGATCTTTTCCACCCCTTAACTGAGGAGTCTGAGGGTAGGTCCTCTTCCTTGTCCTCAAAGCTCTTGATTTAGCACGCTGGAACTGAGTCTTAGTTCATGTCACAGCAATGAATTCTAGATAGCTATTGTCACTAAAGCATGTCTGGTTTTTTTCCATAAAAGAAGGTTCTTTATTAGTTCTTTATTAGTACATAATGATCTCTGCAATTTTAGGGTACAGCTGGTTCCTATCTCTGCAGTTTGTCCTCGAGAAGACTAAAATTTAGTGCTCAGGCCTCTTATAGTATTCGAACCTCTGGATTTTATTGTTGGTATATGCATCACTAATTACCATCCCTGTCAGAATCACAGAATGGTTGAGATTGGAAGGGAACTCTGGAGGTCATCTGGTCTAATCCTCCCATTCAAGCAGGGTCCCCTAGAACAGTTTTCCCATGACCGTGTCCAGACAGCTTTTTACTGTTTCCAAGGAGTAAGACTCTACAACCTCCCTGGGAAACCTGTACCAGGGTTCAATCACCTGCAAAACAAAAAAAGTGTTCAAACAGATCCTCTGGTATTTTGGGTTTTCCCTGTTACTTCTTCTGTCAATGGACACCACCAAGCCTGTCTCAGTCTTCTTTGCACCCTCCCTTCAGATATTTGTACAGATTGATGGGATCCCCCATGAGTCTTCTCTTGTCTAGGGTAAACATTACCAGCTCTGTCAGCCTTTCCTCATAGGACACATGTTCCAGTCTCTCAGTCATCTTAGTGACTCTCTCCAGTAGCTCCATATCTATCTTGTACTGCGCAGCCTAGAACAGGACTGAGTACTCTAGGTGTGGCCTCACTGGTGGTGAATAAAAGGGAAGATCATCTTCCTTGACCTACAGGCAACACTCCTCCTAGTGCAGCTCAGGATATTGCTAGATTTTTTTCGACGTGAGGACACATTTCTGGCTCACAGTCAAGTATGACTGAATATGTTGAACTGTGTTGAATATATTAAATTATGAGAAAGACATTCCTCTTTTCTCAAAACAGTGAGTGATCAGTTGTGATTGAGCCTGTATTTTAGTGTTCTGGCAGGTTACTGTGCCAAACTTCTCCCTGTTGTGGCTTTTGAATTTTACCACCTGTCTTTCCAAAGTCAAATATTTTGGGAGTCAAAGCTGTACTTCACATCCTTGATGACAGGGAACTCTGTGTGAATAGTACCAGGTCCACCCAATGGTCTTGAGGTTTATTCATATCAGTAAACGACTGATCCAAAGGAAATACCATATCAACACAACTACCAAAGAGGTTAATAGCTGATGTCAAGCCTTTTTCAGTAATCAGCCCTATAGCTATCAGTGACTATTCTGAGAACTATTTTCCTTCCCAGAAATTTCGGAGCCGCACCTTAAGTTCTGTGTGTACTTTTGTGGTTGCACTGAGTCATTGCAGAGTTATCCAGACCTAAAGTCAATTGCAGTTACTAGAAAAACCCCTGTAGATATTTGAGTAAAGGATTCTGAAACCATCTCTAAGTAAGTCTGAATATTTAGTCTTCTTGTTCAGAGTGAGTCTGTGAATGTTCATCTGGATTGCTTCTGAAAATGGAAAGATCAGAACTTGTATTGAGATATGTATTTCATACATATCTTCTCTCTGTTATACTGGTAGTATACCTGATGTGCTGGATGTAAATGACATTGGGCATGCTCTAATTTATACATCCACACACTAAGTATTAAAAAAGGATAAAAAGTGAATGTTCCTGTTATGGACAACAAAAAGTTTTCAGATTTAATTGGTAGGATATACATACACTTACTTTGCTCACATCCCGTCTCAGGATCTCTTATTACTCCTAAATATCCTGTCATTGCATCACTGTAACTCGGTGTATTCATAACTAATAAATAATGAATCACTATTTTATTTCAGAGTTAATATTTTCTATATCTTGGAAGTCTTTCCACTATAGCAAGCATGACAATGTAGAAAAACCAAATTCGAGCGGTAAAACCTTTAACACTTGCCCATGAATAGAAAACACTCAAAATCTAATTTCCTATCAAAAAAAGAAAAAAGATGAGCCAGAGATTCAGCGAGATCTAGTAGTGATTGAGCTGGTGCTAATGCTATTGTATGGAGAGGCATCCTGTTCAGATTTTTCCATAACAGTCAACAATATAAAATACTAACGACAGTAGCTTATTAAGAGAGGTAGATTATTTTTCAGGACTGTAAATTTTATTTGAACAAACGTCCATTCACAAAGAATTTTTTTGTCACAGAAATCTGCAAAATCTGGTTCACAGACATCTGAGGTAGAATTTAAATGATCTGAATTTAGGCATTTAATGCTGTTCAAGACGCCTGACATATGTATGGGGCAGAGATGACTCAGATCAAATAGAAGCATCAACTAGAACATCAGCTGAATGACAGGAGGAATATCCTACGGCATCTCTCACTGTGCAAATGAATTGACCTACTAGGGTGTGATCCAGTTTCGGATTAAAACACCAAAGTGTAGGTGTCCACATGTAAACTGTCTGACTGATGAACAGCTATATTCCACTGATGATGACTAGATTTTCACTCACTGTAGTGGGAGTTTAGAAATTTTACACAAATGTAGGCTTGTTAACTGGGAGTTGTATTACATTCCTATTCTATTATATAGTTATGAATTTTTATAGTAGAACTGACAGCATTTATGTTGTTATCTTGAATGATAATAAAAAAAGATGGTAGTATTTGTTCTTGCCCATTCAATCTTTCTTTTTTTATGCGTAGGTAGAACAGGGGAAAAAAGAAAAGCTTCTTAATGTATTATCAAAATTATTAATTGGTATTTTAATTTGCATTTTAAATGTCACAATATTTTTTTTTCTAGACAGAAAAAGGGAGCGCATTACATGAAGCAGCCCTATTTGGCAAGGTGGAGGTAGTACGTGTTTTGCTTGAAACAGGTAAATCTGATTTACAGGAAACACTGAATAAATATCCTTAATATTCCCAATCTGGTGTACGCTTCCTCAAATTTTGGCTATACAGATTACTGTTATCTTTCTGAGCCTTTGCCAATCTAATCCCACATACCTCTCCTTAAAACAGTGTTCTTTAGAGTAAGAAATTACTATATACAAAGAACAGAAGGAATGTTTTGTCTGAGACTCAGAAATTCCGTATATGACTTTGTGTATGCACTTGGTGTATGCCACTGTATTCTGAGAACAAAATGGATACATAAAATTTTGTTACTCATTCTGAATGACAACCAGGAATATTATGATCCAGAGGCCAGAAGACTCATGTCCACATTTATGTCCTTCACTTTGCTATTCCTAACATACTCGCTCCTTCATTTCCTGGATAAACTTTGAGTACTTGTGAAGAAAGCGGAAGGCACTGTGTCTTTGAGAATTACATTTGTCCTGAAAGGACAAGAGAACAGGGATATAGACTCCCAACAAACCCAGCTACTACAGAATAAGAATTTCAGAATCGTTGCAGGTAAGTTACTCATCTAAACAACTGTCTTCTCAGATAAATGAGAAGACCAGTGAAAATGAAAATATCTAAAAGTTACTTCTCTGAGATATATGGACTTCCATTACCCTGAGGGATCTCACTGTTCTTTATTATCAGTGCTTGTGGAGTTATATATTGCAAATGAAGGTATGTCCTATTCACAGCTCCTCATTTGACTCTCAGCTAGTGCATACCTGATCTGAGATCTGTTTTCAGGAAAAAAATGGTCCTTCCAAGATGCTTTCTGTTTGGATTAATAAGGAGGCAGAAAGGTATCTTCACCTGCCCTCAAAAAGGCAGGGCCTTTTTGTATTAATTCAATTAAAAGAGGGATGACTGAAGAACATCACACAAATGTAGGAAGATGTTAGATCACCGATAAAGAATACCTCTTACAGATTAGCACACATAATAGCCTCTGCCAGACTACAATTGTACAAGACAGTGGAATAGAATCTTCACTGTAAACTCTTTCAATCCCAGATGCTCTGCACTTCTGAAATACTTCCTGCCTTTTGCCTTTGCTATCTAACAATCCCCCTTCTTCTAGTTCCACTTCTAAAAAGAATCAGAAGAGGTTATAAGTAGCTACTGCAAAGGAAGGGTGTAAGTGTGTCTGCCCTCTGAAAATCAGCTGCCACTGCTAATAAGCCCAGCAATATTTTGGCTTTGTTTTCAGTGAGAAAACAATTATCTCTTTCTCATAAAGCAAATTAGGAAACTCTCCATCAGGTCAGGAAATGACAAGATCTGCAGCCTTTTCTGATAGAGTAGAGAAATCCTTCCAGCCTTTTCTGATGAGTAGAGAAATCCTTCCCTGCTTCCAGAATGTCCTTGTAAATCCTCCTTCCTCTGATTTCCTCTATTCAGTATCCCAAGAAGAATCTCAGTGTTAGGATCTTCCATACCGTTGCTTTTTATGTAAATATATCTAAATTAAAAAACTTCAGTCTTCTGCCATAAGGCAAATATTTCCAAAGTAGCCCCTACAAAACAATGGTGGAGAGTCATGCAGTATCATATACAACAGATTCTCTGAGACCTATCCAGGATAAGTCTCAAACTTCTTTATGGTTATGTTCACAGTTTGAGCCAAACAATTACTTTGTCAACATTCTGAACAGTCTGTGAGGAAATGCTCTGACTATTCACAGAGCCCTTATACTACAGATGGGTATTTCAGGCTACTCAGAGCATGAACTTTAAACATATGACTATGAAGTACCAAATTTTAAGGTTAATAACTTTTTCGGTATTGCTCCCAAAGCACATACTGGCACTATGGACTAGAAAATCCCTAATGAATCAGAGCAGTTTGGGAAGAATTAGAATCCAGGGAGGCAGTAAAGGCATTCAGAGAATTTCTTGATTTTATAAACTGTTAATTTTCAGGATGGCTTTTTCATAGGAACAGTCTGTTAAAATAATCCTAAGTTTGGTTTAAGAAGATTACTTTATACCCACATGACTTACAGAAACATAAAAACAAACCATGTCAGCATTTGAATTTTAGGCTGCTCAAGCTTTTAACAGAAATGGATACTGTACTTCAGCTGTAACACAGCTGTTAATATGCTACAGTTGTAAAACCTCTTGCATTCTATTTGCCAGATAATTGAGTCTGATATACCACATTTATAATCCAAAGTACTTGGGGTTAAAAATTCCACCACAAATCATTTTCTTTTTCAGGAATTGATACCAACATAAAGGACAGTTTGGGTAGAACGGTTTTGGATATTCTTAAAGAACATCCATCTCAGCAGTCACTTCAAATTGCAGCTCTACTTCAAGGTAAGTCATATTTAGCTATACATTTATTAGAGACAAATCAGAATAGCATGGAGGAATATTAAGATTATAGCAATTTCTACTCTTTAAATGTTTCATTATACAAAAGAGTAGTCTTTTGAATTAAAAATACAAAATTATTTCCTAGATACACAAGAATTAAGTGATTGAATATCTGAATTTCAGTGTATACCCTTTATTTTTTTTGTACAATAGATATTAGCATGGTGTGTCTCTTATAGTTACTCTTTGTAAATTCTTCACTACAAAATAACATATTGTGGTATTTTACTGCAGTTGCATTAAATTGTGATGGTAAACTACAATTAAAATGCTTGATTTGCTCACAAACTACAACTAAGATGGAAAGACAATGACAAATTTTCAAAACATTTAATTATATTTTTCTCATTTTCCTTAGATTAGATAAAAAAATTAATGAAACCAGGCAGTAACTCTTGTCATTATAGCAGAAATAATATAATTTTAATGTACATACATTCGTTCTCATTCCTTATCTTACTTTCATGGTGTAAGACTGTTGGGACTCAATTGTTTACTTCATTTTTTTACACTAGAAGATGGCAATGAAACATGAGCTAGTGCATAACTCAGTGTTAAACATCATTGCTTCTCTTCTATGGCATTTGTTCCCTGTATTTTCAGATTAGTCTTTCATTATTTGTACTTGAAAGAAAAGTTCCCTGCAGGTATCATTTCTGCATCTCCACCTTTATTGATTATTCTTGTCTTTAAATAAGCCAGTTCACTGTTGGTTCTATACATGAACTACCTCATTCTTCAGTCTCCTGCATAGCTGTATTTCATGAGAATGTTTCCTAGAGAAAATGAGGTCATGTGGCCCCACTGTCCTTCAGGTTTTCTTTTCTGAATAACTTCTAAACTTGTTAGCCAGGTTCAGTAAAGTTTTCCAGTGATATGATGAATGGAAGATACAAAGCCTCTATAAGTATAGTGAAAATTTTGCAGGCTGGAGGAAAAATATTCTTTTAAGGAGCGGGGTCATGTTATAGCTGAACTGAATTAACAGCTTGCCTTGAGATCTTCCTCTCTTCCTCCTTCCTATTTCCTTTTTCCCTTTACTCATTTCCCCCCCCTTCCTCCTCCCCTACTTGCAGCTACACAATTCCCTTCCATATTCCCTGCTTACAGGTGATTATTGCTAAGCGATCTGATTCAGTTAATGAACCAGTAATACATAAAATATATGGATATATCACCAATATTTAATAGTATGTAACAATAATAAAAACCAATATTATAATTATATAAATATACATTTGATTGTTTTAATGAACTTGCCTCCTGTGTGACTTAGATCCCAGTTAGCCCCAGGGTAACTGGCAGATGTGTGCATCAAAAAGTGGGAGGAAGATATGTGTAAGGGAAGTAGGACTTCCCACTATTAGCAGAAGGGAGTTCCTAATTTAACTCAGACTGTATGGTGAAAATTCAACCTTTACATCCTCACTGAGCTACAGCGTGAGCATACCACTGTGTAGAGGAAAAGAGGGTTAATATCATACTGAAGCTACTTCAGTGGCAGGAAAAGGGTCAGTAAAAGCTTCCACTTTTTTAGACATTCAAATCAATCATCCTTCAGATATTAATCTAAGATTCATTATAATGTTCCATCAGCAACTAAACTAATTTTCATTTAGTACCTTTTTATTGTTCTGATTTCTCCTTAGTGTGATAACCTTGCAGTCTCAACCTCATTGGTGGACAAAGTTTCTTCAAAATATCCTTGCTCTGTGAAACGTAGAGCACCCAAACCCTTCTCGAGTGTTCGTCATTTTGATGGATCAGTACCTGCCCTTTAGATTTTACCACAGAAAGAAGTATTTCAATTTCAAGGCTTTTTTGGTGCTTTGACATGCAGTCTTTCTCACATGTGCCTTGAAAATAAAAAGATGACTGCTTGGTAGTTTCAGCTTATATTAGTATGATGAAACTGTGCTTGTAACAAGCAGCTGTTTATTTTTGCTTTGTCTGCCTTATAGTCAGAAGTGATGTGCACAGATGAAAAATGCTTACATAGATGCCATTCTGTGTCTTAAGAAAACCTGAGGAGGCCCTTCAGAACTCCCTTGTGGAACTCACTGAAATTCTTTTTCATCAGCAAAGGGTTCACTGAAGCTTTAACCATCAAAGATAAAGCTTTAACTGTGAGCTGAAGTTGAAAAATAAAATAGAAGCAGGATTCGGTGCTAAGACTGCTGGTGATACAGTAAACCTACCCTCCTGTAAAAGGCCAGCTGAGTATACTCTTCACTGAAGCATGGGCAGTTATCCTGTTGTAGCTAAGAAATCAGTGAAGCACTGGGGTTTTGGGAAATCTGAATGTACTGTAATTGAATTTGACATCAGTGGTGATGAATTCCATGCAAAGAAGGGGCAATTGCTGAGAGAGAGCTAGTGGCTTCTAAATACATTCCTGTTAAAGCTCCTGTCTTCAGATGATTGTCTAAGGAAGCTTACATGTCTCCTTCATGTAGACTTATCGGAAAAAAGAAATTAAACTAATGGCATCAGACAATGACTGGCCAGATTTTGTAAGTTTGTTAATTGTTTTCTTTATGCAGACACAATGGCATTGCACTGATTCTTTCAACTTGTTGCCAGGATAGAGTAAGATTTTATCACCTACCATTCTCATTAATTTTTACCATTTCCCCCTTGCATCGTTATGAGCGTTAGTGTACAGTTTATAGTATTAACATAGTATAGTATTTGCCCCTGCCACAAGAAATTAGCTTTCAAATATGAAACAAAGACTGAAAGATGCATATAAACAGACTGGCAGCAATGGACAAGGAAATAATGTGACTGGTATTACTGGTGGGCCTGATTGATAGTATTCAGTCTGATATGCAAAGAGGTAACAGAGTTGTAAGAAAAGTTTGGAAAGAAAATGAGTTGATTTTGAGGATATTTATGAGAAACTTCTTTGAAGGAGAAAGTTATTTATGTCTTTAGAAGCAGTTTGTGAAGGCAGTAACACTAAAACTGTTCAGCTGATACTAAAACCTACAGGGCTGGCAGGGTCCTTTGAATGAGGCCTCCAGAGTTTTAAGAGTTGTAGAAAGAAGTTTCTATTGGTGTTCTCCCTTTTATTAAGAATATTTACAAAATTACCTCTTGCAGACTATAAGTTAAAAAGAAACAAAACCTTTTGCCAGTGATGTTTTAGAAGTGAATCTAGTGTTTTTGTGATCTTTACATATTTTCTCACTGTCCTGAGAAAATAGTGAGTGAAGTTTCTGCAAAAACATTTATTTTTTTTTTCTGTGTACAAAGTCTGCTGTCTTTTTGGAGATCTTGGTGCAATATCTGATAGAGGTATATCACTTTAAAGAGCAACATGAAAAAGGCTGAGTAAGCTAGACACCACCTGCATGGTTTTTACTGCTTGTTAGTTATAGATGGGATTATTAGAAATGACCATTCACTTTCTAATTGTCTTCTGTATATGTCCCATCGTTTTCTGTGTCTTCCTCGGTTCTGAGTTGCATTGAACTCAATTAAAAGTACTTCCTACAGTCTAGATTCTTTATGTGGGACTGAAGAAATAGCTGCTTACGCATTATGTACTCAAAGAATGGAGAATTTGAATATTGTGCCAAGTAAGGCCAGACTACTGGATGCATTTCAGGGACAGAGCAAAACAACAGCATTCAGTGCTGAAGCAGTTAACAGTATTGGCACTTAGGGTTTTATAATTAGGCATTGAAGATAAAAAGGATGTTGCCAAGGCTAGTGGGCCTAGCATTAAACCGACCAGCTGTGTTTTAGTTTTAGCACATGTGAACGTGACGCAGGTGCATGTTAGACCATCTTTCAACTCTTTTTCCACAGCCTACAATGCTCTCTATTAGAATCTTGTGCTTTTATGATTTCTGGGAGCATAATTCTTGTTATGAAAAAAAAGGAGATAGTAGATAAACAGATGAAAAATGACATGAGCCCCAGGAAGGCACAATAAGCTCTGCTTACAGAGACAGTATGGAGGGAGGTGTAAAGGAAAGCTGTTTCCTCACTCTCTTCTGCTGAAGCTGCTTAAGAACCTAACATTGTTTGTACATGTTACCAAATTATTCCTAAATGGAAAATTCATAAGCAGCTGCAGAACGAGGACTCCTTTCTTCTCCCCTCTGCTTAAATAGCTTTGGTGTCGTTGGCAGTTATCTTTTGTGTATTCTCACTCTCTGTTTCTCTCTTTCTGTGGACAAGTAGATCTTCCATTTCCTTTAGTACAGGAGGCCAGCCTCACTGGAAGGCTGGCATAGGTTTCCAGTCAAGGATTTAATTGAAGCTGTGTGGGATGAAAAGAATTGGGATTTCAATTCCCCTTTGTTGTTTCGGGTTTTTTTCTGGGCGCTTCTCAACTCCTTTTATAGGCTATTGTGCAAAAGCTGTAGAATATTAACTATGTTTATGAATTAATTTAACTGCTCTTGTTTTGGACACTGATAGTTTAACTGTGCCCTTACCTATCTCAGGATCACAGCAGTACTGGAGTGGTTATTTATGTTTATCTTGCCTGACCACATGCACAAAAATCTCCTTATGTGCCTGGAACTTAAACATCTACTGATTTCAGGTTTCTCTGGGATTAAGTTAAACTTGAGTCATTCAGAATTATTCTCTGAAATCTAGAAGTCTGAAGTTAGCCCAGCCTCCATCTCAGCTCAATTCTGTCAACTTAGCACACCTGACAGTAGCAGTTACCAGTCAGTTTTCTGTAACTGCTGCTACTGTAAAGCGAGGAGGAATTGGGTCATGAAGCCTCAGGTGGGCTCCTTCCAGGGCAGCAAGTGAACTGTTTTGGGAGGAGCTTTTAGAGAGTTCATGGGCTGGGGCAGGACTCGATGGATGTGCAGGATCCTCAGCCAGGTTCTGGGAGAGCCCTGGGGAGGGCAGAGGGTATTCTGAATATTGCTGCCCTTCAGGAGGACATGGAATGAAGGAGGAGTAAGGATCCCTCTTCAGGGACATCGGCCATGAAGGGGAGTGTTTTCTAAACCTGTTTTATTCCTCTGATCTAGTTACTTGGAGAGTCTTCTGTTTGAAAAGGTGAGTGTGCAGATTTTTATTCTACTCAAATTTGGCCTTTTTAGAGTTTAAAAAGCCTTTTAGTCTTTGTATGGGTAATCATTCTAGGGAGGAGCTCTATGCAAATGCACCCCAGGGCATGGCTGAAGTAGGCTTTAAAAACAAAAGGGAAAGGCACTCATATTTCATTAAAAAAAAAAAGAAAGAAAGAAAAAAAGAAAGTTAAGCTCTTTTTTCCCCACTGAAAGCAAAAGTTAAAAGTTCTATGAGCCTAGTATAGCCATTAGTCTAAAAGCCACGGATTATAAATAAAGCAAAAAATCTTGACTCTCTCACCTCACTGAGGATTTAGGACCTAGGAGAGATGAAGTTAAAGCAAGCTGTACTCTAGAGTCTGAGCTTTTAGTGCACCTGGAAGCTCAGTGGTAGCTCAAGCTGAGCTGGGCCATGTTTTCTTTGTGGCTGACCTTCCTGGTTTTGGCTGCTCTGCTGTGTTTCCCTGCTTACGTTGTAATGCTTTCCCTTCTGCTTGGCATTGGCCTAGCTGGTGTTACAGAAACTGAGAGTTCCAGCTGTTTGAACTCTCCAGTGCTTATTACCTTCTTGGGTTCATATTCTCCACTGCTCTTATTTACACTTCTGTGTGACCATTTTTATACTCTTACTTTTTGTGCACATGGCCCTATTTAGATTGAGTGGGGCTAAGTTAAAACCAGGCAACTGTAGATAAGAATGCTACTAAGCAGGCAAAGTTTTAGATTCTTAGTATTAATCCTTACTGAACTGCACTCTACTCTTTGAGTCAACTGGAGGAAAATTCTACCGAAAGCAGTACAGTAAGGAAATATCTCTGAAGTGTGTATTAACATAAGCTTCCTTCACCCCTTCCGTGCTAGTCATGCTAGCTGTCTCTGGAACATGGAACAGGATGACAGTGCACTGGTGAAGGAAGAGTTATAAATCTGACAAGGTGTCCCAAACAGCCTTTACTCTTCGTCCATTGTAAGAATGACAGCCTTTTCTCTAAGTGCTGCGATTCAACAGCTGGGCAAACTGTTCCGGTCATTAAGTGGTATAATTGGCTAAGCTTGGCTTTGTTCTGAATTATCTTCCTTTTTTTGAGGAAAGTGATAGAATCCAGGGCAGTCTCTCAAGTATGCTGTAGTCAGAGCAGCTGAAGGTAACAGTACCATCACGCTTGGGCAGGCTCTGAAGGTGAATTTCCGTTGCTGGTGAAAACATTCACTGCTTGCGTGTACTTTCTTTTGACGTAGATGACCTGCTTTGTGTTTGTTTCTTTGATAATATTTTAGGTAAGTATGCATTTACCTAGACTACAAGCCTCTGACAACTGAGTCCATGTCTTTATTGTCTTGTACATATCAGCTAGCATTTTCGATAGTATAAAACCAAATACGGAGTCCCCCAGACGTCCAAAGTTTTAAGGACTGTACTCTCACAAGAATGGTGCACTGCTGGCCCGTTCTAAGCCTCTACACCATGTCTTGTGCTGAGCCTTTTGTTAGAGCCTCTCTGGAAGGAATTCTGCAGTTTTTAAAGTAAGTATTTATGAAACTTTTGTTGAACGTGGGATTTCCTCTTTGGAACTAGCCTTCAGCAGTTAAGCGCGTTGGTCTGAAAATGGGGCCTGACAAAGAATAAAAATAGAGTATGACTTTAAAACCACAGTCTTATATGAATATTGAACAGCAAGGTTAATGTCCTTCACAATCTGCATTGAATTTACTTTCCTAATAATATCTGTATCGATCCAATAATTTTAATAGTCCCACCTGGTGGAACTTTATTTTAGATTTGCTTTTGGACAGTTGCAAAATTACCCAGCAAATATCAGGCATGAATTTTTTATTCATTTTTTTTTTAATTTTTATATTTTCCTTTGGATCTAGCTTACTTTTTATTTCTCCTCCATCTTGCATGTTAACTTGACAAATAATATAGCTGACAGAGCTGGAAAACATTCCAGGGTGTTTTTTCATGCTGCTGGTTTTCTCATGGTCCCTTACAGCTCATCGCTGCTTCTTTGTTTTCAACACTGCAGAGAAAAATAGAAGTGCCCATTTTCATATGAAGAAATGTATGACAGATTATCCAGGAGACCACTGCCAGTCATCAAACTTAATATATGACTATTTTAAATTGCACATTCTTTAAAAAACCCCAACAACCTGCAAAGTATTCCGAACCTGTATGCTGTTCTCTGCCACTTCCAATTTCATTTTCTCAGATGTCTATTTTATCACAGATTGCATTTGAGTTTGGGGATGTGTTATTTAATCAGGAGTAACAGCAAGCTAAACAAGTTGTTGTAGACTGTAGTAATTAAATCAGGGAGATTTCACTTCCCAGAAACTCTTTAGTCCTTCAGTGTGATATTGATGAAATCAGTTATTGTAGTTTTGCTTTTGTGTGCGTTATAACATGTACTGTTGTGGTTACTGTCTGGTATTGAAAATAACTTGTATAAGCAACTTCAGAAAATGCAGATGCAGAATAACTGCCTAAACTGACAGCCAGTCACTCTGCTGGGGAAAAAAAAAAGTGCCACTACTGTATATATTAATTTCTAATTTACTATTTAGTATTTGTCCTACATTAACATTCATTAAGGTCTTGATGTTCTATTGAGCTAACCTGTGTGCAAAAGCACATGAAAATAATGTATATATTTACACAAAAATAATAGTAATGAAATTTAAATTTATAAGCTATCATTACACATTTTTTCGTTTTTATAAACATTGTCATGAATGTGGGACAAAGGAAGTTTTAAGGAGGAAAAGAAAATAAAAATTACAACACTTCTAGTTTTAACTGTATTTTTGAGATTGTGTTCTTTTTTTCTTGTGTACTGTCTCTATGTTGCAATCAGAATATTTGCTTTTCTTAACAGTATCAATATATCCACTTATTGTGAACATCCTGAATATCTTGACTCAAAACTTTTCCCAAATTTAGAACAAAAGTCTCTTTCAACAGTAATGATGTACTGGAACAGTTACATAGGTATTTCAAGGAGACAGGAAAAACACATGGATAGTCACAAATCATTACTTCTACAATGAGATTTCTGTAACAGTTTCATCAGATTAAAGAACTGGCCACTCTAGTGTTTTATAATACTTTCAATAAATGATTGCCTTGCAGCAGTGTTTATGAATAATAACAAGGTTGTAATATGAAAAGTTGGAAGGGCTTCAATGAAAAATGAAGTAGCAATTATACTTCGGAGTACAATCACTGAAGTCAGGAGTTTAAGTGTATGTGTATCTTTAAATTGCAGAATATATGGAAACAGGAAATGCAAGTATTTCAGAGGAACGCCCAGTGGAATGCGCAGAACATCAGTCTTGCATTTTGTCCCCAGAAGTTCCTCCGTCTCCAAAGGCGAAAAGTAAATACATGTACTCTGTGAATACAGAAGCTGTACTGAACTTCTTTTTGATATTAAAATTATATTGCTAACACATTCATGCAAACATACAAAATGAAAAAGAGAGATTAAGACAGTTATTGATATTGAGGAGGTTTTCTTACACCATGAATTACTAATCTTGACTGCATACGCTGTAATCCATGTCATATAGGAAAGCAAAGAACTGTGTTCTCGGAAACGACAAGTCACTGATGGATTACAATGTATTACATTATTTGATCTTAAGTCTTTTCATTTATCCTACCTTACACATTTCATAATCAAGTAAAACAAAAGGATATTTGATATGTTGAAATAGTCTGCAGGCATCGTTCACATTCAAGTTAAAGGTTGAAATTATCTTTCCCAGTGAGTACCTCTTCCAATTGTGTTCTATTTGGACGCCTCTTTCAAAGACCATGTGTGTACTGCTCTTCCATTCATCTTCTAACATATCTTTCCTACATTGTGACTATCACTGTTGTGTGCATATGCTTTCATCTTACATTCTGATTCACCCTTTCCACACCACAGACACGTAAATAGGGCATTTCTTGAGTGTGGTGGTGTCCTGCTCTTCCATGAAAATCATCCTCTGATAGAACCAAATCTGCCTTTCGTGATCATTCAAAGGAATTGTAACTGACTGATAGCAAATAACTTAGCCTCTCTTCTTTCTTTTTGTTGTGTGTGTGGAGTGTTTGTTGGGTTTTGTGAGTTTGTTTGTGTGGGTTTTTAAACATGTTTAGAGAAAAAGGTTTCATTCATGAGAAAACTAAGTTACTAATGTATGCCACATTATGATAAACATATGTTCTAGTTCCATTCATGTTTCCCATTGGAGTACTTAACAGACATATGGTGTATGAAGATAAATAGTTCCTCTGAGATTATCAGAATCACAAAGTCAACTACCCTATGCAGTAGAAATGTCTGCCCTGAACTTAAGTAGTAAATATTTAAAAAAAATATTTTACTTTGTAATGATAAGGCTATTATGTAAACTGATTCTACAGGAAAGAAACTGTACTTGAGTGTGCTTCCCATTCATCTGTCTGCCATTCTCTGACAATCTAATTTCAAGTAATTTAAGCCAAATTTGGAAGAGGGATAGCAGTATCAACTACCTTTCTGTGACTTTCATGAAAATAGGTAGCTAGGTAGAGGAAAGAGGCCTTAATTATTACCTGCACTGAAAGAAATAGGCAAAATTCATCTTTTATGTATTTATTCTGATGGCAATCAGCCAGCCAATTAGTGTACACTTAAAAGTCAGATAACACCCTTGAAGTTCCAGTTTTGTTACACGGAATTGATTCTTGCCCAGTAAGAAATATTGCAGGTCATATGTGGGGGAACATGGGATTGGGCACATGAACATAATTCTGTAGGAAACAGTAGTCCTGTTTCTTTTTAAGGACATTGTATCATGGTTGTAGAATAGTCCTTAATATTTAGATATTTAACTTAGAATTTCTATTTATTATAATGGGAATCTGAAATAATTTAAATTTTATAATTAAAAAGAATAATATAAATAAACCTGATTATATGTTCATTCAGTTTACGAGTTTTGTGCAAAGTTACCGTTAACTAAGAGTAACAAGTGTTTTCAATGCAAAATTTCTATTACTTAGATATTAAAAGGCAATTAACAACTTCCCTTCTTGGCTCTTACAATTTCAGTCATAACTGGCCATAGTTGTAATTCAAAAAATATTTTAGCATATTTATGTTTACCTAGCATAACAAACAGTGACTATGAAGAAAAATAGCACAAAAGGAGCCTAGACCAACCCAGTGTAATCTTATCTGAGGCTTCTTCAGTTATATGAATCATATCAATGTACATATGTGTGTTGTATGTATGCTGAGCTTAATACGCTCACTGTGCTTTTCCTTTTCAGCATTTTGTTCCCAAAGATGGAGTAAGATGGAATTATCTCACATATTTTATCCAGTCCGGCTGTAGTTTCCAACAATATGACCTTCTTAAACCTAAGAGAAGGGGTTTCTTATTTGACCCCAAGAAAACATTCATTTTTTCATAGCTGTTATTGAAGGTAGCTGCGTAACACATGCAACAGATTGACAGAACCTGATGCAGTTGTTCATAAGTATCTTTTTGCTCTTGTGGAGGTCTTGTTGCTGCTAGCAGGCTATATGCAGAAAATTTAGTACTCAGTGTGATTCTAATACAACCAATATTTCTAATTAGTATTTACATATAAGGCCCATTGTCTTACTATGCTGGTGGATTTCTTAACTAAAGATAGCTGATAAATGAAGGAGAAACATGAAACTAAACATAGGTTTCTGGTAGACTGCTGTAGTGGAGGCATGGTTTAAACTTGTGGGGTTTACCCCATATATCCTTCCACCATTCCATTTGGTCCTGGGAAAGTGAGAAAAGATAGCTACTTTGATGGGGCAGTTGTGCATTCTCAGAAACTTGGTTCCAAACTGCTTAAAGTTTATGGAACCTACGAAGAGCATTAATTGATCACAGCAGCAAACATGAACCGTATGCAGAGTATGGGACATTGATTTTGTATGTTTGTAGAAATTTTCCTTTTCTGGATTAATTTTACATTCTTGGAGAGTTGCCATTTCTAGCCAATTTTCAGGATTAGCAAACAAAGAAAAGGTAAGTATATATTGTAATTCATTCTAATTAAATACAAGGCATAGGGGACTCCAAAAGTATGTGGATTGCCTCCAATGATTCCCATTCTGGAATGAGATGAGATGCTGTTAGTTTTGAGGGGAGAATTGTGCATGAAGATCACTGTTTAGGTAATAAGGCATGGAATATAACAGATATGCAATAAAATTTAAATAGTATGCATTTCCTTTTTAGGCATAAATTACTCCTGGTATTCTAACTATTGACTAATGGTATGTCTGTTTTTAAAGGTGAAGCTGTGACTGGAGAATTATCAAAGCTCTTGGATGAAATCAAATTGTGCCAAGAAAAGGAATACTCTTTTGAAGATCTGTCTCACACAATTTCAGACCATTTCCTGGACAATTTTAGTAAAGTGTCAGAGGAAGAACTTATGACCAGTGGAAGCCAAACAAAGCTTAATGTAGTAAGTAAAATGGGATACAAAGACATTATATTCAGTTATACCTGCTTTATTTATGGCATTTATACTTATTTATTTATTCAAGAAAGAAATAGTGTAAGAGTGAGAATAGTACAAGTCTAACACTGTCATAGCAAATAATATTGTACTCCTTAGAGACTGAGAGTTTAATGTTCCCCTTCTTTAACAAAGATTTTGCTTACCACACCTCAGAATAACTTTTTGTGGCACCACTAAATGACCGAAAGTTCCGGTTAGTTGTTTTTTTGAGCCTGGGGAGTGCAAGGAAGGGTTTTTTGAAAAATCAATTGAAATTGGTATGATCACTGCTATACCAAAGTCTAAATGGTTGAAGAATCTGATGAGAACTGCACTCCAGAAGCAGCAGCTAGGTATCTTCAGTTGTGATTCTCATACATTTTTATTTCTACATAGCCTACTGGTATAAAGGACAGTCTGTAATACTCAAAATTGTTATGGTTGTGATACTTTCAGTGATTTCCAACTGTGGTTGAAAAAATCACTTCATTATTACTAATCCTGTGAATAAAGTATACTAGGATTCATTTTTTTCTTTACAGTTTAACAAGGCTTGGATTTTCTTGGTTTTTTTTTTTTTTCAGTTTGAATTCTTTTCTTCAATAAGTAAAGTAAATGGGATTGCCCAGGGAACACAGCCCAGAACAGAGGGGAAAATGCTAAGTGCTAAAATTCAATTAATGTTGTTCATAAGTTTTAAGAAAAAAACATGGGGAAAATTACAGCAAGTTAAAAGCTTTTGTGTGCTAGAGGATTTGTTACAATATATATATGCAGAATGAGATTTACAAAGATGCTTAGCTGCCCTGAAATGCAGTAGATGCTTTTGGAAAGCCCTTCTGATTAGATACATAACCCATACTGAAGTTAGTCCAGACAAGGTACTGATCCCATTTAAGCATTTTTATACATCTTTCTAGTGTCTTTCTGTATTTAGGTGCTAACTGCTATTTAAATCTGCTCAGCTGCTGTTTTGTAGAAAATGTTGTTCATATAATCCTGTCTACTGAGACTGGAATTTTTACAGACCTAAATGAAATACAGTGTGAACAGGAAGTATTCAGACACTAAATCTGTCATTCACATGCAGCAGGCAAATATAAAGGTAAATTAGGCAATATATTTTTTGGGATTTCATCTATTTATATATTGAACTAGATGTGAAAAGTAATCTTCAAAAATGGGGACTCTTTAAAGCACATCGTGGATCTCTTCTACTAGTGCCCCCAGCTTTTCTTCCAAAGAGAACTAGAATTGGGATGATGGATACACACACACTCCTAACATGAAGTCAGGGCACTTTTTCCCATAGAGTAAACCCAACTATACAGGCCTATATGGAGAGGACTCCTTGCTGTGATGTGGGGTTTTCCTTCTTGATCTAAACCAGCCATTTGATTTTTTTAAAGTATATTAAGGTCACTCAGTCTGTTCAGTTTCTACCTGGCTGCCTTGCATCAAAAACTGGAAGTTCCCAGTTTTAACAGATTGTCTTTTTTGGTTTTGGGAAAGTTCTGCCTTCCCTTGGTGTGTAGACTCCCTGTATAGTGCAGGGGTGATATGAAAACCCACAGGTGCTATAAGGAGCCATCAAAAAGTAATCAGGAAGCACTAAAATGAAGAGTTATAGGAAAAGGGAGCAAAGGTGAATGCTGCCAAACTGCTTGGGGGGCAGGACTGGCAAGCAAGTGGTGGAAGAAGTGTGACAGTAGGGTGATGATTGAACAAACTTAAATGAATATTTATGTATGAGAACATGGTGATAGAAAGAGAGAAGTAGAGACATATGTAGATATGAAGAGTCAGAAATAGATTCATTGGGTATGTATTCAAGAGGAGAATTCTTACAACTTTTTCTGACTTTAGTTTTCTCCTCTCTGGGAAGCTTCTGTGAAAATTGCCGTAGGGTAAGTGGGGTCTTCTCTATTGTCTGCATTCATTCAGCTCACATTCATTGCTGCTGCACATGCCAAGAACCTATGGAAGCGGGGGCAGCACAGGAGTGTGGTGACACTGGAGCACAGACTCTTTCTGCCTGTGGGACTGAGTAGTGTCTTCCTCTGTTACCAGCTCCATCACAAGGCTGAGAACTGCACCTGGTGTGCCTCTATGAGCAAGCAGTTACTTCAGGTGAAAACCAGCCATTTTCCCCCTCAATTTCATTGCTCACTGTGCCAGTGCCAGCTCTGAAGAGGTGTAGAAGTCAGGTCCCTGTTGATAACGTGTCAGATGATGCCAATTGGACAAATGTTGGTTCCACAGGTGATGACTGGTGCAGGGTTTTCAACTTGTCCTATAGTCCGGTGATCTGAACAGATTTCAAAACCCAAGTAATGACACTTCATGACCTTTGGGGAGATTCTGCATAGGAACTGGCTGCTACAACACACCTGCATTTTTATTTTTTTTTTATCTTTCATCATACTATTGTTCAAAGAAATAGAAGGCCAAGACTGAGGAATTTCTGTTTGGAATAGTAGCTTGTGGGTCAAAAACTTAGTAGATCGGAGGAAGGAGTATAAGGACCCAGATCTTGAGGATAACATGGGTGTGTGAAAGAGAAATCAGGAAGCAAAGTGCGTATTTTTAACACCTGACTCTTCTGAAGTGGGCCAAATCACTTGTGGTACTGCTCTGGCTAAAAGCAAGTTTAGATTGATTCAGGACTGCAGAAAGGAACATATCTGCTGTCTAAGATCCACAGCATGGAATTCCCTCCTGAATCAAAGGGCCAACCACTTTTATTTGAAAGAGTAGGGCTCACTGTTTTCCTTTAGTGTAAGAGTAGTAGGGCTGCCTCCTTTTTAACTTGACAATAAAAGGCTTCACCTGGAAAATGGAAGAGTGGCATTCAGTTCCCTGTATGGAATAAGTATGGGTTTTAACATCACTTTTGTAGTCTCCGAAATAAAAGGACTGAGCATCAGCCTGTTGATCCCCTGGAGTATTTTTTTCTTTCTGGATTTCACAACCACTGGAAAAATACTAGGGCAATCCTGAGAACAGGACTTAGGACTTCCTATTCACTAGCAGCTTATTTTCCTCTTCTGGCCTCAGATGTCTTGTATTGTTGGTTGCTCAGTGATAACAGCACTTGTAGAATACTACATCTGCTTTTAAAGCAGCTGTGGCTCGGATCTCTCTTAGATCAAGGACAGAATTTAATCTGTTCTTCCATTTTCTGGGTTATTGGACAATTATCTGTCTAACTATGTATTAGCAAGTCATTCCTGTATGTTTGGGCTAAAAAACTTCCTTTTCATTTTTGCATTGAAAACACTACACTTTCTGGATGAAAATTTTGGGTTTAGTCACCTTAATTCCAAATTAGTAGTTAGCTCTGTGCTGACTCTTAAGTTTTCTCAGGACATATAATTGCTGAATAGGAAAATTGAAGGGAAGGATCTTGAGGACTGGAAGGCATGAACATCTAGGAGGGGAAGGGTACAGTGGAGCAGTAAGTAAAATAAGGAGAATAAAAATAGACACCACAGTGTAGATGTGAATAGGAACAGATCTGGAGATGAGTCAAAATGTAACCACAGGACACTGCCATTCCAAAAGCTGAAAGGGAAACCGGGACATTTTGGGGGTTCTAGAAAAGCAGACTGTTAGCTTCCAGAACGAGGAAAGCAATTAATGAAGAGGGTTAAAACTGCGAATGCTTGCTTGCTGAATAACACCAAGTCAGATGAGAGTAAGTTAACGTGATTTTTATTTGAAGAGTACATTGAAGAGCACATACTAAAGTCAAGTTAAAACTATGCTGGAAACTTTATGATTTCAGTGCTTCATTTTGCAGCTCTGGGTTTCAATGTACTTTTTGATATGCTGTCACGTAAAATATGAATCCCATGTTTTCTAGTCTATCTTCACCTGTCATTAAAACATGTATGTTATGATACAGAGGATAACTCCCTGTTCATTGTTTCCACAAAATTAAAGGCCAGATGAAACATAATTTTGCAACTGAAACTGGGGGTTGTTATGCTTCTTCGGAGAGAGCTCCAAAAAGGCATTTATACACCTAAGCATTGTTTTAGTTGAAATTACCTGTTTTTCTGAAGGGCTTGTACACTCAGCAGGATTGATGATGGATTCATAGATTTGTACTCCCAGTTCCTATCTGTGGTTTTTATGTTGTTGTTGTTGTTTTTCCCCATTTTGGTCACTGTGACTTGGATATGGTCTTTAGCTCCCCTGTGTATGCAAAGACACGAAAAAACACGATAGCTGCTGCAGAGGAGATATGGGAAAGCTTTATACTTCTGTATTTTTCAGTGCTGACATAGTATATTTTTTTCTATGTTTGTTAAATGCAAAAGCTTCACTCCAAATAACTAGGGTTTACTTGTTCAGCAAGGGAGAAAAGGAGCTGTGCTTCAAAACATGTTCCAGAAAACACGAGGTGGGAAAAGACGAAGGAAAATCCTTGATTGTATCACAGCTTAGTTAACTTCTGTGTTTCTTTTTAAAAAATCAATCTGTCTTGAGTATGGTTGCTAGTAAAATCAGCTTTTGACAATGATTTATAGTAGTTTCCGGGTTTTGTGTTTTAAAAAAAGTATAGTTTAAACATATTTATTTTCCAATAGATGGCAGTCTGGCTCAGTAATTTCAAGAACAAAAGCAGCCATCTTTTATATAAAAGTGTTCCAACTTTCTTCATTGCCATGTTAAAATTGTGCAGTTTTAACACAGTTGGTAGTACAACTGCTTAAACCCAAATATCTGTAATTCTTATAAGAGGGAAATTTATTGACTGTCATGGCATGTACTGAAACTACAAACTAAAAAATATCAGGGCTAAATTTAGAGGTGTATTATAACACAGAGGTTACACATCAACTGTGTGTTCAAACTATCTGTGTGAATTCAAGAGCAAGTAAGAAGTAGGTATAACTTGCAAAGCAGGGATCCAGAAAAATTAAGTGTGTCAGGAAAGTGGGCAGAAGAATGTAAAAACATATACTGTGAGGAATGTCCCCGAGCTCCTGCAAGTAAATTGCTTTAATTTAGATTGCTCTGTCCTTGGAGTACTAATATCATTATCAGTGTCTTGTCAGGTTTGAGGGCCCTGTGTATATATTTATGTGAGAACAAATTATTCTAAATGCAATATTAAAACCAGGAATATGGTGTATTTATTGCAATGTATTTGCTCATTATGTTTCTCAATTAAAAAAAAAAAAAAAAGTAAGCTATCATTCCCTGGTATCCACAGGAATTTTTTCATACATGGTCAAAAAAGCCTATATTTCTCTTCTGACTTTTATTTGCTCTGGGCATCCTGTGATTGCAAAACAAAAAATAGGGTTTTAAGAACTTCTGCACTTCCATATGTTAATGATTCTATATATATATATTAGCAAGAGGTATGTATTGGATACAATACACCTCAATCTTTTCCTTTCATAAACTTGATATTTTATTTTAACAATTCTTTTTCTTAAAATTGACTCTTAAAATAAGTTTGTCTTATTCTGTATTTAGAAGTTCATTCCAATGTTCACTTAAGAATGAATTTGAAAAATGTTTTCTTTTCACTTATTAACCCTTTTCAATATTTTTTGAGAAGTCAGGAGAATTTTGGAACTAAAACTGATTTTAAATAATAAAAATTGGTCTTATACACTTAATAAAACTGAAACTCCAAATTGTTTTCTTCAGATCAGTCTCTTTAATCTTGTATAGTAGGTGTTTTCTTGCAATATTTGCTTTTACATCTATGCTATTGTTTTCAGAAGCATAATATATAAATTACATAATTGATTTGTAAGTGCAAATGCAGTATCTTACTGTCTTTTGTATATGTGACATGAGTTTATATTGAAGACAAAGTGCCAGAAATTGCTTTTGTGCTTTTAACAGCAGAGTGTTAAAGAATTTTGCTTAAGTTTCTCAGTATTTATTCCAGGTAATTAAGTTATAAGGTGCCTCTATTTTGTTGGTGGTGGTGGCTTTTTTGTTGTTTGTTTTTGGTTAGGTTTTTTTTTTTACGTACAGAATAAAACTGATGTAAGATTATTGTGATTGCACTACATAGAGATTTCACAGAATTGACAGAAGTATATCTGATTAGATTTAATGTGGTTATATAATAGAAAATAAAGGCTTGTAGCAGTAATTTAGATTTAAACATGAAGAAAGGTTCTGTGTAGTCTCAGGAAAAAGATTTGGATTTCATCACAGGCATATAAATGTCAATTTCTGCTTACTTCTGTTGTCCAGAAGGGGAAGCTGATAATTATGTACATTAAAGGGAGTGGGGAGGAAAAAAAAAATCTTACATTAACACTGTTAAAAACAGTGATGGTATATATTCAAAGAGAAGATTCACTTTTTACTTTCTTATGTCAGAATATCAAGAAGATGAGCCTATATAAAGGCAATAAAACAATGATCATGTATGGTTTATATCTAAGGGGAGATTTGAAATCATAGAATTGTGTGCTTTTGAGAAGATGGCTAATAATTAATGTACTAGAGGTGAAAAAATTTATGCGTTGTCCTTTAGAAGTCAATTATTCTGATTCCTTTTTTTGCTTTAAGGCAAAGAGCAATTATTTTGGATAAAAAATGCACATATGAAAAAAAATTATTTATTTTATTTTACAAAATAATAATCACTAGAATTTGTAGAAAAATATTGAGATAAGCAGTTCAGTAACATGATTCAATAATACTGTTGTGGGGTTTCTTTAGTGTTTTTTGTTGGGTTTTTTAACATCACATTTAAATAAATAATGAATGGGCTGAAATATTATAGTGGCTAAGAGTAACCATATATGCTGGAGTAAAATTAATGGTATCTTGGATCAAATGTGGTAGCCTTTAAAATTATCCACACTTCCATATAGGCATTTTTGAGGGAGTGAGACAAAATTCCACGTCTGTGATGATGAGCAAGCCAGAAATATATACAATGGCTGACTAATGAGGACACATTAAAAACACATTCAAGAACAATTTTTGTTACTTATTCATTAGGGATTAGTAAGAAAATCAGACCTATTTTTTGGGGACTCCATGGAGAGTAGCACATAAATTTTAAATTATTTAATATAATAACATTTATTGAATTTGACAGTACAGGCTTGGCTGTATTTTGCAGGTATTTATGATATATAAAGAAAAGGAAGGGAATTGTATTGAGAGCCAGTGTTTGGAGTGTTGTTGCTTCACTTAATTCCCCTTTGATAACAGTGATACATAATTTATGCATTGCCAAATTTTGGCATCGCAAAAATTATTTACTAAGTTGCTCTTCAACTCTTACACCTAGTTTGGTTATGAATCTTATTTTGCAAACATATACTGACTGATTTCTGTTGCGGGTAGAAATATGAAAGCCATCTCTCCCAGGATATGTACTTACAAAATTCCCTTGTTGCAAAGGTCTACCCACTCTCTGAAGAGAAGATTATATAACTTTAAAAATTGTTTTTTAAAGCTACCACACAGCTAAAACCCATCTGTTAGTCCCAGTTTCTAATGCACACAGTGGTGTTTCCCACTCAGAAGAACTGTTGTTTCTGTTATTTTCTTCATGAGACACAGATAACGTAACATCCAATACCGAGCATCCACTTGGTCAATATAGAATGATATGCTTTCTACAAGCTACTTTACAAACTGATTTCTAAATTCTATTTAAACATGAACTGGTTATTACAAAAAAGCAGAGGGAATGTACCAACTTCATGCAAATTTTTTGTCCCTTCTGTTAGGTAGTTTACCTAGCCAAGAGATACTTTTAATGCATCCTTTCCTAACTGATGTCCTATAGTTATTGAAATAGATTATTTTTTGTACCTATAGGTTATGGTATGCTTCAGTACAGTGTTGTAACGATTTCTATATTAGAGGGATCCTAACAGCAGCTGTGTGGAACTCTGCACAGAATAATTTGCCTGGTGTCATGCTTCACAGCCAACTAAATTAGCCTGCAGCTCCTTGGTGCTGTGATTTCTCATAGAAATATTGCTAGAAAATCCTCCAGCGTGTTGCATAGACCTATTCTGTGAGATAGTCAGCACTTATTTAAGAAGATAAAATTGTGAAACATGACGACACTTAGTATGACTTAAAATGCACGGAGTAAAATATAACTAGGGGAAGGTGCTGGCCAAGCCACCAGTTCATCTAATCTGCATTAGAAAGCACCTACTCCTTTTCCAGTAGAATGAGTTTCCGGAATATTTCACCAGTCTGTCCAATAATGTACATGTGGCAAATTCCTCACTATCAGATACTTGCAGGAAAATAGCTTACAGACAAATGAATCTGTCTGAATGCTGTTATGTGTTTAGCTTGCACTGGTGCATCTTAAACGCATCTAATCATATTGCTCCAATCTGTCATACTGTTTACTGCAATGACCCTCTATTACTACATGTTGCAGAACAAGTGCTGTTTGTACTGGCAATTTCTCTTATTTGCTGAGTATATTCTTCATTTATTCTTACATTTTAAAAAAAAATAATCTGGCATCATAGAAAGTAACAACTAGTTTGTGTAAACCCTCCGTAGCTTGCAATAGTTCAGGCTTCTTTCTTAAAGCTTTCTTTTTCATAAGTAATCATAGCATTTTCAAGTTTATTTTGTATGTAAATCTTGCTATGCTACTAACTACTTCACTTGCTCTGCTGTGGACTCTTTCATCTTGGCTAAATCTCTTTTTCATAAGGATCTCAGATATGGGTGTAACATTTTTTCCATATAAAGTAATTTTAAGCTTTTCAGGTCAAAGAGCTTGTTTGTCTTTATGGCTATAAAGCTGTATGTAAATTTGGGGTGCTCTGAAAATGTTTAGTAATATCTTATCTACTCTAGAATCCTATTGGACAGCTATGTTATATTAAATTAACCACAGTCTATTCTTGCATTTTTTTCCCAAGGACCATTTTAGTTCAGAGGCTGTCATATGTTGTAGTACTGAGCATGCATGTAATTTGAAGACTAACCTCTGTTTCATTATTCTTAGATGAATACCAAAGAAATCTACTAATCTCAGTAGGATTAGCCAGGATGTGAGGAGTCTGTCAGAACTGATCTTGAGATCATCTTTCCAATATGAAGTATATTTGCTTTAATTAAATATCTTTTTTTTTCTTGCATGTGTTATTCAGTGCTTTAGAGAACCTTCTTTTTCACCCCCTATTTATGCCATTAACTGTTTTTTTTAACATCCCTGAGCTGCCTGTGCCATTGTGGGTACTTCCCAGGCTTGCATAGCAGAACAATCGTCTCTTCCATTTCTTCCATACCCTCATTGTCCATCATCCTGTGAGTAAGCAATAAGTACAACACAATGTCCATTTTTAAGCTATAGTCTCCAGCTTAATTTGGGATCTTCTGAGAGAATTTCTGTCACTTCTGAAGAACAGAAATAGAAGATAATACTGTGAGATATCCACATAGACAGGTGATTTTGCAATATTAACCTCAACACTCTCTTTGTCATATTATTACAAAACCAAATGATCAAGAATGATTACTTTTGCTGTTACTAGGATATCAACCACCAGAGATGTTTCTCTCAAGCTCTGACCTTCCCTAGAGGTCTGCCAAAAATCTGTTATGGAATCCTGCTCTGTGTGTCTCTCAGGTTTCTCCTTTCTTTAAACTTTACTCCAGTGTTCAAGCCAGAATCAGGTTTTCAGTTTCTCCCTCACAAGAGAACAAAAAGTTCTGTTCATCATCATCTTCCTTCGTTCTCTTAAAATTCATTTTCTCCTCATTTGATCAGAGTATCACGAGTAGGGCTGAAATTCCAAAGGTGGGATCCAGCTGCCTTACTGTTAAGTGTCTCACGTCACCGTGGCCACACAAGGTGCCTTTTGCATGGGACTAACATTGCCTCAGGCATGCCTTTAGGAGCAGTGCTTAAGGATCAACTGCTACCCTGTAGTATCTAAAATGACACTGTGTGCCTGCGCTTGGCAGCAGAATCCCATAAACCTTCAAGTCAGTTGCATAAACATAGGCATCTAGTGCTGTTCTGACAAGCAGCTGAGACATCTACATGGGGCTGGCAGATGTGACAAAGGACCTGGAAAGTCACATTGGTCTGGAGCGGCAGTTAGAGGCTAGGCAGGGTGCACGGAGACAGACACTGGGCCTCAGTGTGGAGGAAACTTAATCAATATCCAAACATCTGTCCAGTAGATTGGCAGTGTTAACATTAAGGAATGAGAAATGTTTGCGAAACTTTAGTAATGTATTTGGTTCATTGCATTTGAGTAATGGAGTATGTAACAATGTGTGAAATCCAGAAGGAATATAAAACACTTCTTCAACATTTAAGTACAATTAGATATTGATTTTTGAAAACATTTCTTTTTTTCTCTTGCAGAATTAGTTTTGATAGTTTGTAAAAAGCCTGAGCTTCAATAAGTGGGAGATTTATTTCTTATAGTCATATGTAGATATTTACCCTAGCAGAAAAATAACTGAGTTAATAAGGAGAGAAGGAGTAAGTATTTCTGTAGCATTTCTAGAACTGTATCATTGTTGTCAACAGGTACCAATACAGGCTTGATTGTGCTTTTAATACATAGTGACCTTACAATAAATGAGTGTTCTACCTAAAAAACAGGATACAAACAGTAGAGGAAAAAAGAAAATGAAAAATACTTTTTGCATATACCTGAAGTCACCACTGATTTCATGTCTACTCTATTAGCATAAGAATTAAGCATTAAGCTTGGAGCTGACAGTAAAGCCTGATGATCACCATCTGATAGGAAATGTACAAGAGTGAGAACCATATGGATATGCCTTCAGTTGTTTTCTGTGGTGAGGGGAACAGCACAGTCTTATCCTTACTGTCTAAACAGAAGATGAAGCCTACTAATCCATCAGAGCTATGAGAACCCCTAGAGGATCCATTAAGGGGTGGAGATAAGTGTAAATGTTTAGTTTCACTATGTATATTCCATGATTCTTTGAAGCTGAATAAGTGGGTACTCTCTTAGCAGCAGCAGTCCTAGCTTCCCTTCTTCACATCTTCTTAAGAGGTATACATGTAATGCTAATCATAAATATTCTGCTATGTTTCACAGAGCAAAATCGCTACTCATGATAAGCTGATACAAAAGATTGCTTTCCTAAAGATTGTATAGTAGCTGAAATTACACTGGAAAAAACCCAAAACCACTAGGAAACTTGTTTGGACTACTTACTTACTGCTACTTGCTTAATTTCGTTTTTTATTCTATCCTAATGGCAACAAGCACATTTCATTTCTGATTGACATCTAAAAAAGATTAAGTCTTGAAGTAGTTGACAACTCATGGCATAGAGAGTTGTTCTGTTCTGTTGGTAGATTTTTTCAGTCCTTTGAATAAGCTCAGCAAGTAGAAAAACAATAGTAGAAAAATTATTGGCCCAGAGTATTATACCTCTATAAAATATAAGGTCAGAAGTAATTCAGAGTTAAGGGGGCAACTGTCTACTATTTACTATGCATTAGAAATATTTGTCCATGGACTTAATACAGATCAACAGTGTGCTATAAATGCAGCCCTTAGCTTTTCTGTAATTTCTCTAAATACTGAAACCCTTGGCTGAGTTCAGTGGTATAATTTTTTTCAAGTGAGATTAGAAGCAGAAACCAGGGTTACTTGACCATGCACACATCTGTTTTCAGACCAGTTCTTCACTTTTCCAGAGAGATGAAAGATTTGAATGAGTTACACTATTTTCAATCATCTATGTTCTTTTCTCTTGGCATCTGTCCTTCTTAAACTTATTGTAAGTTTACGTTTAGTGCCATGAGAGAAAAATCTCTAGAAGAGGCTCTTCAATTTTATTTGCTTCAGTAGTTATTTGAGCAGTTTCTATTAATACTACTGCTATTCTTTCTGTTGCTATTGGTGCTCTGCCCAAGATCTCTGAAATATGAACTGTTCGCAGCCTGCAAAGAATCAGCCTCAGCACTGCCTGTCAATCTTTGACAAAAATAATATTAAAATGTAAATTTTTTTTATGTCTGTGCTGGTCTTTAATTATTAATAGCTGATTCCTTATGGATAGTGGAATATTACTACCTTGCCCTTGTCTCTGTCCAAAATGGTGTTTCCTTTAAGGAATCGAAATAATTTTAATGGATCACTTATTCAGCCATAGATTATTCATAAGATACATAATGTTACACAGGAGTTATAGATGAAGACATGTTACTGACTTGTTTATCTGTATTTTACAGGATGTTTAGTTTATTATATGATGACTGTCTGAAGAAAGAATTTAAATATTATCTCTTCAGCTACCTAGGAGTATGTCTGGAAAACAACATAAAGGTGTGCTTCTCTTGTGGTAGATATGTCCATGCTATATTGAATCTACCATAGGCCAAAAGAGCAGTACAGATGAGTTAGCACAGGAAGAGCAACCACTGTCCTACATCTTCTGGTAGCACTGGTTATTGAGATGACTGCAGTGAAATCACTGATTTAGTTATGTAAGACAGGAAAAAGCAGCAGCTTGCAGTATGTGAGCTTCACACTGGCAGGTTTTCTTACCAGCCATAACAAAACCTTTATCTTCCTGGTGAAGATGCTTTTGAATTCTCCTTCCACCTGCCATGTAAATCAGCTTCTATGTGCCGTGTAAATCAGTCTGCATTGAGAGCTGTTGTTCTTTTGATAGTATTCTGCATCTCATATGGGGTGGGTGGGTGTGATCCTTTTTTCTAAAGCCTCTTGAAGAGACTGAGCTCTTGCATATTTTACTGAGATCAAAAGGTAAATTATTATTTGACTGATCTTTGCTAGTGAGGCCTTCGACTTCTTTAACCTGTCAAGATGTTTTGATTGATTGTCAGCTGTTCTACTGCATTGTCTTTATATTATATTTAGCACTTAGGTGATCATACAGCAAACTACTAGTGATTTATTACTGATGGATCTGTAGATAATCTAGTACATAGGTTCTTCAGGGCCTTTGTGATTATCCATTCTTAACCAGCATTCATCTTCAGAAGACTCAGAGCTGTATAGAATTCCTCTTTTGATTGGCTTTCTATTCAGGTATGATTTTCTCTTATGTCCTTCATTAAGCCAACAGTATCTTAATGGAATAATAACTGCATTTTCAGTAACACACTTTTACTGAGAATATGTATGCTAAATAAATAACAGTGCTCTGGAGGAGTAATAAAGTGGAGACTTCTGCCTCCTCACTTACCACCTGATTTTCCCCCTACTTTAATTTCTTTTCCTTCTGCTCTATTTCATGACAAATAATGTATTTTTCTGTAAGTTTCATCATTCTGCCACCTACTTATCCGCCCTCTCTTTCACAACTTTAAAAAAAGAAAAATACATGTTTTACAGCTGATTTGCTTTACAATTACATTGCACTGAGTTTTTCAAATGTTATATGATAACATTCATCTAGTAGAGGGGTATTAAATACAGAGATGACTCTGTAGTTATTCTTCAAGCAGTATTTTCTTTCTGTGACATCTGAAGCCAAAAATGCTGGTCTTTGAATTGTTTTTTACCTTAATGCAAAGGTAAATATGCTTAAGTTTTCAAATTCTATTTAATGTTTCTAAAAATATTAACACTTGAATTTGCTTTTTGTGCAGGCTTCTGTACCCTTCATTATCAGTCTGTTCTTTTTCAACTGGTATGAGTATTTCACAGTGAGTCATATATTGGAATGAGTCATGTGCATATTGATTCAGGGAGACACATAAGTCTGTCACTAACATGAGAAATCCCATTAACTTCATTGGAACATGGGTTTAAACTTCAGAAGTCAAAAGAAAAAAAAAAAAACCCTGAATTTTTGCACAGCCTACATTTGTGTACACCCTTCCTACGTAACATCTTAAGTCAAATCTACTGTGTCTTTGGGATGGACAGGCATCCCTAAAAATACATTTTTGGTAGGTTAGTGTCCTTGTGGCCTGTATGGCTTGCTGGCTCGAATTCTGTCTTGGGGCTTTATGCTTCAATGTGCTAAGTTCTTTTTCCTTGGTCAAACAAAGCACTTGAAATGCTTTGATATTAAGCATTTGAAATTGATTTACGAGTATTAACTACATGCTCAAAGTTAGACAAGTGCTTAAAGCACCAGTTCACTTTATTTTACCTAATACTAATATTAGGGAGAAATTAATTTGGAAGGCAATTCAATCCTGTCCCAAACATAGATATTAAGATGGGATAAATACTTTGTCAAAGTGCCTATATTTCCATATGTTAAAGAAAACAAGTTTAATCCAGAGATTAAATAATTCAGAATTCAGTTTAATCCATAGATTAAACAAATAACTCGTATTAAATGCTTAGCTTTCAAACAGTTCAAACTAGTTTAAAAGAATGATGTTCTAAGCACTTTTATGAATCAGGACACTCCATATTGCAGTTTCAAGCAGCTAATAACTCATCCTATTAATATCACATTGAAAACCAAACACAGTATATGCTTCCCAAGATACTTAAAAAGTGTGAATTTTGCAGTCTTTATCTACTGCATCATTCTTAACAAATACCTTCTTATTATGCTTAAATTATAATTATTAAAAGCACTTAGTGCGATTATGTGACTTACTGACTGGAATGTTTTGTCATTTGAAAATCTTGAACCACATGGAAAAATTAAACAGGAGTTAGAAAAGAGTGAATATTCTTACTGAAATGCATTGAGTTGTCTTTTGCTTTACACTTAAGATATACGCACAAAGTATCAGATCACTAAACATGAGTGCCCTAGTAGTGGCTTTTATATATAAACTTAATACTCTTCATATGACGATTACCACACTCAGTTCAAAAGCTTTTATGTTTAGTGAAAAATCAATTATCCAAGATCAACCTTTTTATTAATAAATGACAGTCTTTTGATGGGCCATTTTTGGTTTCATGGTTACTTTTTAGCAAATGAAAAGCTATCTTAAGTCTTGAAAAATACGAATTCCTTTATCGGTGGAAGAAAGGGTATTTTTTCTTAGTTTATGCCTGCTATTTTCTGATTAATTAATAGCTTTTTAGGTTTTTAAATCTTAAAACTGTTGTCATATCATATGTATGTATGTATCCTTCTATGAGAGTAGTGCAGTGATTCAGAATTGTCCTGTTATTATTTATATTATGTGCAAGGATGAATTAAAAAATTGAAATGTATGGCCCTGCTTTGAATACACATTCAGATGTACTCATTAATTTTCTAATCTCATTTTTACTTAGAATTTTTACCCTGTGCAGTGTGCATTGTACTTTTCATCTGCTTCCAGGGTGTATTTACAGCATACTGTCAGATCCTGCTCTGAAGACAGAGAAAGATTAATTTCTGGGGTGCTTATTGTAGGAGCCAATAGCACTTGCCCACTGAGGGGCAGTAACTACACATTCATGTACTTTTCATCATGTATATGAATTAGTCTTGGTTTTCTAAAGTTAACACATTTTACAGGTATTTCATATGGTCAATTACTATGTCTCCGCTGACTTCAAGTTATAGGAACTTTTCTATGTTCAGACATTACTGTTCTTGAGTTCAGATCATATCACTGATTCAGACAAGTTGTTGCTTTTTTTTTTTTTTCCTGTGGGGTTTTTTTGTGGGTTTTGTTTTGTTTTGGTTTGGTTTTTTGTGGTTTTGTGGTTTTTGTGGGGTTTTTTTCCTCTTCTCCAGAGCCAAAGCAGAAAATCCTATCACATGCAGCTTGGCTGATGTGCAGGTGTGTAGAAGTCAAGATTCTCCCTGTCTGAGACTGCTAGAGCTTGGATCTTCGGAGTGCTTAGTCCCATATAGCACTGAAAATGGTCACAGAATATCTCACGCTGATTCCTGATGTAGCTTGGCACTTCTGCAAACTTGCATCCACAATTTCAATATAGACAGCAAATAAGTAACGCATACTTCATAGAATCATAGAATGCTAGGGGTTGCAAGGGACCTCTGGAGATCATCAAGTCCAGCTCCAGTTCCATGTGACATGCAGGCTTTCAGAGTAGCAGATTTCTTTTTCTGACCAACTCTGTTTCCTCTACCTGAAATTATG
>WTSP01013472.1:0-61897 GCA_025331215.1 Actenoides lindsayi | reverse complement strand
AGCAGGGTGAGCCGGGACCGCGACCGGGCGGGCGGAGCCGCGTGGCCGCGACTCCCGGTGCACTGGCGCTCCCGGCCGCGCCGCGTCCCAGGTGCTCCGGCACCGCCGGCCGCGCCGCTCGGTCGGTGCCGCCGCTCCGGCTCCGGCCCCGGCGTTGGTGGTCCGCGGCGGGCCGGGCTGCGCGTTGCGGTGTCCGGGAGAGACGGGCGCGGATCGGGCAGGGCTGGCGGGGCCGCTCCGGTGCCGGATGGTCGGGTTCGGGCTCGCTTCCCCGTTCTCCCCCCGGCGTCACCGGTAGTCCCCCGCGCTTTCCACGGCGGTTTCGGGGGGTGGATGTGCCTCCGCTCTCCGGGGCGCGGGGACACGCGGGAGGAACGGGATGGGGCGGGCGGGTCCCCGCTCGTGGGGGGATGGTTCCAGCCCCGGAGGTCTCCTCATGGGCGGACCTGCCGCCGGAGAAGTGTCCGGCAGCGCTCGCTGTGACACGGCGGCCGCGGACGTGCCGGCTGCGTGCGGCACGATTCCGTGGCTCGGATCTGAGACGAGACAAGGCACCTGTCAGGGGCTGCGTCTGGTTGCCAGCGATGGAAGGATTGGACACTCTGAATTTTGGGGAAATGTCTTTTCCTCTCAGACAGAGGATGAGGTGTTCTGTGCAAAGAGGATGTGGTCTGTCCGGGAAATTCTTGTTCCAAAGCAGCACCTCTTGGTTCCAGGAGATAGGTGGTATGGGCAGTGCAAGGCTGCAGTGTTGGCTCATGGTTTTGATGGGATTGTCCTGCAGGGTCCCTTAGGAAGCACTGCAGCCTTCCCTAGGATGTTGTCCTCATTAGGTCAGGGTGCTGATCACACAATGGCGAGGTCTGCTCTGGAAGTGAAGCCCAGAGCTCTGCAGCACGAGTCCTGCTCGGCGCAGTGCTTGGTGCACATGCGGGGATGCGATGGCAGCTGGAGCTGGGACGCGAGCCGCTCCCTGCACTGGAGACCTGACCCACTACTTGGGCAGGTGGATGCTCAGGGAGTGGTGCCCCCAGCATGGTGCTGAGCTTCCCAGTGAGTGGGTGGGTATGTATTGGTGTTTGCTTTCTAATGTGTGCTCTTCTCTGCAGTTGTCCTGTTGGACTCGAAGGAATCACAGGCAGAGCTGGGCTGGACCTCACACCCATCAAACGGGGTAAGTGCAGTGGTGAGACTGTCCCCCTGTTCTGCTGGAGAGGGTGTTTGAAGTCCACTCATGGAGCTGGTGGAGGGGGCTGGCAGCTGTGGGGGCTCCTGGGGCTGCGGGCGGGCGGGCAGCTTGCACGAGCTGTTGTGTTGATTGTTGCCGGTGCCTGGCGCGCAGAGTGAGAAGCGAAGTGCTGGTTCTGTGAGTGGTACGGGTGGTGGGGAACGGCTCCTCAAAAGGAATTTTACACTCCTGCAATACCCAAATCAGCACCGGCGAGTTCAGGCTTTGTGTTGTGGTTTGCGTGTCGGCAGGAGCTGCGGGGGATCAGTCCAGCTCTTGGAAGAGGGCTGTGGCCGGGGTGGGATTGTCAGGAGTATTGCATCACGCAGGGTTTGTTTGATCAGGTCTTTGCTTTGCTGACGGGGTCAGTCTATAGCTGCTTTCAGGAGATAAAACTCAGGTGTTGTGTTCCTTGCTGCTTTGGGCTCATTTTACAGAATGGAAACAAACTGCTTAGAGGGAATAGTGGTAGATCCTGGAGTCATCTGCATTGGCCAGCTGTTAGTCTGCAGAAGAAACTCTGTTTTGGGTACATTTGGCAATCTTGCATAAATTTACCCCCAGAAACAATTGCTGTGGGAAGTTGCCAGGTCATCCGTAAGGCCGTGAGGGTTGAATCATAATTTCACTAATCAGAATCTTTGCTGGTAACTTTGGGGAAATACAGTTTCTTTTTTTAGTCAGAGGATTTGTCCTCTTCTAGCTAAAACTTCTCCTGACAGAGAAGCTGCTGCTTGTTGTTCATGAAGATATTTGTCTTTGTGTGATGATGTGACTGGTGTCACGGCTCCTTGGCCATCTTTGACTTCTCTGGGTAGCCCAATCCCAGCTGGCATTACACTGTGTGGTGGTGCTGTGCAGATGTACCCTTCCAGGGACCGAAAGTCCAAGCTGTGGGAGATAAAGGCTCTGGTTTCTCAGCCAGTGATGTGTCCAGGTTCATATTAGACTTTTATTTAGAAGGTTTGATGCCAGTGCCCTCTTTCTGGTTGTGCTTCTGTGTTTGTGCCTTTGCAAACAGCTCATCTGTGAGGTGGTCCAGCAGCACCACTGTGTTAGCACGGCTGGTGGGTTTGGTGGGCTGAGTTCTAGTACCTATGATATAATGGCTGGTAGGTGGAGAGCCTTGTGGTGGTGATATTTATACTGATCGGTGTGTTTCTGCTGGGGCGGGTGGCTCTTGCTCATGGCAGCTCTCGAGCTGTTACAGCCCTTTGTGTTCTTTCCCCAGTGGGAAGAAATCAGTGGTGTGGATGAGAATTACAAACCAATACGCACATACCAGGTCTGCAACGTCATGGAGCCAAATCAGAACAACTGGCTGCAGACGGGCTGGATTGCTAGGCGCGATGGCCAGAGGATCTTCATCGAGCTGAAGTTCACCCTGCGGGACTGCAACAGCATCCCTGGTGTGATGGGCACCTGCAAGGAGACTTTCAACCTGTACTATGTTGAGTCTGACTCTGACCTGGGCCGTAGCGTCCACGAGAGCAAGCACACCAAGATCGACACCATTGCTGCTGATGAGAGCTTCACGCAGGGGGACCTGGGTGAGCGTAAGATGAAGCTGAACACCGAGCTGCGGGAGATTGGGCACCTGAGCAAGAGAGGCTTCCACCTGGGCTTCCAGGACGTGGGTGCCTGTGTGGCACTGGTATCCGTGCGTGTCTATTACAAGAAGTGCCTCGCCACCGTGCAGAACCTGGCCGTGTTTCCGGACACGGTGGCAGAGACGGCCTTTGCAACTTTGGTGGAGGTTAAGGGCACGTGCGTGGCTCATGCCGAAGTGGACGTGGATAATCCCCCCAGGATGCACTGCAGCGCGGAGGGCGAGTGGCTGGTCCCCATAGGGAAGTGCGCGTGTGGTCCTGGCTTCGAGGAGAAGGACGGGGGATGCAGAGGTAAAAGTGGTCATTGGTGTCCTCTGGTAGTTTCTGTCTGTGTCAGTCCGTGTTGCTGCCAGGCTGCTCCAGTCTGCCTGGTGCCCAAGCACAGCTCAGACAAGTGGAATTGCCTTTTGTCAGCAGTATGATTCTCTTAGTTGATTGCGGCTCCCCAGCTCACAGACAGACCTTAATTTGGAGGGTGGCAGTTGGGTAAATGGAGCGCGTTGCCGGTAGCTGTGCTGCAGCGTGGTGTTGGCTGGGCAGATGTGCCGAAGCAGTGAACCCCATCAGGCATTTCCCACAGCTTTATCTGTAACTATAAAATTACTCTAGAACATTAATATCCCCATTGTCATGCTTTAGAGACAGTAATTCTGTGACTTTACAGCTTGCAAGGTTATGGTTAATGGCAGCTGTAAAAATGGATGTAACCTCTGCCTTAATGGGGGTCCCTCTAATGAACCTGGTGCTGTGACCACTTTGATCTCACTTTGAAAGGCAGGTGAGAGCTGGGCATGGGATCAGCCCTTGAGTGTGGGATACTGGCTGCTGTGCTCCTGCTCTCAGAGTGTTTGAGCCTATGGAAGGAGAGAGGTGCTGGGCTACTGCCTCCTCCAGGCACCTTCCTGCTTCGGGCCACAGTCAGGACCTTGTCCCAGGTGTCAGCTGCCTCTGTGCCAGGCCAGGTGCCTTCCTCCAGGAGATGGAAGCCTTTCCCAGTGCTCCAGGCTTGGTGTCCTCCTTAAGAAGAACTTATTAAAACTATCGGATTGAAATCTCAGCGCTGTTCTTTGCTTCAGTGGCTGCGTGGCAGCTCGCCATGCTTTCCCCATCTGTTCGGAGTGGGAATTTACATAGTGAGTCCCAGAAGGCATTTGCTAATGTTTCAGGTTTCTCTGTGTTGAGTTTAAATAATTCATATTCTCTAAGGAAAAATATTTGAAGTAATTTAATGGACATAATTAAGTTTTTCACCTCTCTCACAGAAAGCAGGTCATTAGTCACTCTCTGTGGAGCAGCGTCTGATGTCTGGTCAAATATCAGAAAATAGTTTTTAAGGGTTGAAAGTTTTTTGTTTGTTTTAGAGCCCTGCATTAGCATAGTGCTAAGTGAATAAATGATTTCTGATGAAAGCATCTCAGTCTGCGGAAGTTCTTCTACTAGGACAAAAGTCCTTGAGCTGGAGGCAGGTAAATACCATGGGAGTTTGGGGATGTTATAACAGCCAGGTGACGGGGCAGCAAATCTGGCTCCACTGCCGTGGTCCCGTGGCAGTGGCTTTGGAGGGCTCGGCGGGTGCGAGTCCACTGGATCTGTCTTGCCCATGAAACTTCTTGGCCACAGCCTGTTGCAGCTCTTGTGGCATGTGGGCAGGGCTGTGCCCGGGCAGCGTGGCCATGAGGTGTGGACACCTCTGCAGCAAGAACGAGCTTTGTTCCCTCTGAAGTGACGAAGCTGTTTGAACTGAATCACAAAGCTGGTAACCCTGTAACTGTGTTTTATATGCTGAAATCATCCTGCCGCTGAGAGGACGTTTGTATCCTCACACTGAAATTAGGAGAGATGAAAAAAGATGAATAGGATTTATGGTACTGCTAATTACTGCTGCGAGAAAGCTGAGCCTTTTTCTGTCCATCTTTGTGTATCCCACCACTTTTCCGACAAAGCCCCAGCATACCTGACAGGCTTCCATGGGTTTGCACCTTTCTGATGAATCATTTCAGTGATCATCGAGGTGCAGCCATCTCTAGGGGGAAACTGAGCAGCTTTAGCATCTGCTTAACATCTACTCCCAAATAAGACTAGAGGTTCTGTCACTGTAAATATGTTTAGACTGCTTTCCTTGTCTAATATGTATCTATAGCCAGATGCTGGTCTGCACTTACACAGATCTTAAAACCTGTTTCCAGCAGATGCACAGCAGGCAAGTTAGAAGTCCTGTTACACTGTGGATGATCACCTGTCCATCCCTATTTTGTCTTTGGTAGGCTTCTCAGCACTGATGTACTTTTATCCTTAGTTTTACCAGGCCTGAGCTGTGGCTCCTTCATGCCATTTACTTTGTGGTGCATTGCAATAGCTTTTGTGTAAATGAAACTGTGATGTGGAGGATCTGCCTGACATTTGCTGTAAAGTTGTCTCTTTCTGCTTCATCTTTTCCATCCAATCCCTTGTAATATCTGCAAGGAGAATTTCAACAAAGCCCAAGGTTAATATTTACCAGCCAGATTCGCTGCAAATGAGACAACTTCAACCAGACGTTGAATTAATATGATGGAGACCAGTTTCCAAAAATAGCTGTCAGCCACTCTTCTTTGACAGAAACGTAAATTTGTGCTGTAGCTGTTTCCTTCTCAATTTATTTTCCTCCTCTTCTGACAGCCATGGCAGGAGCCGATTCTGCACTGGGCTGTGCTGGGCAAATGCCTCGTGCTCTGCTCCCTTCCCCCAGCATTGCTGCACAGGGCGGCCTGGCACCGTGCTTGTTCCAGGTGATGATGGTCTGTTGACCTGGCTGCATCCCTTGCCTCTGCAGGAATGACACTACTGAAACCAGTGTTAGGGATGAAATAGTTTCTAGTGCTTTCTCAGGATTTTTAAATGACGTTTTAAGGTGAATTTCCTTTTCCCGCCCCCTTCCCGTATGTTCGTGATAAACCAGCTCATAACCAGGCAAAGTGGGATGGATTTGCATGCTTTGTCCCGCTCTGTCAGGTGCTCCTGTATGTTTCTCTTGCACAGGTAAGCCATCAGCTGCTCTGCCCGTTTGCTTACGTGGACTTTCTGTGGGTTGGAGGCGAGTCTTCCCATGGAGCCTTCCCTGGGAGGGCTCGAGCATGTGAGGCTGTTGGTGCTGGGGGGGTTTTCTCTGGCAGAAGGGGACTGCCCTCAGTCTGTGCTGCCTTCATCCTGGTGTAAAGGGCCCTGGGGGCTCTACAAGGTGAACTGGCATGGCTGCTGGTCTTGAAGCGTAGGGGTAAGACAAAAGACACAGGTCAACACTAATTAGAAGAAACTGGTCTTTGCTAATGGTAACCAGTAGCGATGCAAAATGTAACCGGCACTCCGCGCTGTGCAGTAAGCAAGAAATGGCTTTTCTGATCTACTGTGGGATTTGTCAGTGGTCTGGTGAAAAATGAAGGACATGGGACTGCGAGTCCACTCTGCTTGCCAGGCTGGGGTGTGTTATTAATGGCTGTAACTGCCGGGTGAATCTAACGCTGTGTGTAGTGTAATTGCACTTTATGGAGGCTTATAATTGCTGCTGTTAATGAGGAGACAAGATTTGTGACAGCATGGTCTGGATTCCTGTGTGGCCCTTCGTTGTTGCTGTTTTCCTAACCCATTTTCAGCCCCCCCAGTAATGCCCTGGAGAGCTGAGCCCATGCCCAGGCAGCCAGCTGGGCTGCTCCCTTCTCTTCTGCCTGCCAGGGCTGGGCTCTCCAGTGCTGCAGGTCTCCCGGGATCGGCTCTAGTGGGTGTTTCTCCTCCTCTGAGAGCCCTCCAGCAGTGCCTTTGCTGCCTGCCCAGGCAGTCTGTCCCAGCACCTCGCTCTCCTTGTGCCCAACACAAATTGCCCTTTCAGTCACTTAAGCTTATTCCTTCTTGTCCCAGCACCAGTGAGAACACTTCTGCTGTGGCAGATTGTGCCTTGCTACAGATATCTCAGAAAAGTCAATATTATCTTTCCCATGCTTGGCTTCTTGAGTAGCAGAGGAACAAACGGATAAGCAAAGCGTTTGAGAAGATCATCCAGCTTGTTGTGAGTAGTAGGTTTGTGGATTAAAACACATCTGTAAACACTGTGAAATAGAGTCGTTTCTTGGTTGCTGCCAGCTATTACTTGGACATAAACTTGGTAAACATTTTGAGCAAATTTAAAAGGAAGTTTCTTTGCAAAAAAGAGGTTTTGGATAAAGTCCTTAATTTTTATTTTCCAAAGGGAAGGGCTGCAATAGAGGAAGTGCTTGCTTTTTAAAAGAACAGTCTTTCCATTTGTGTCCTGTTGTACCTCCCTTTTAGTGCTTCCCAGCAGAGCATCACAAGCTGAGCATGGCGAGAGACATCTCTCTGGTGTCAGACCGTTCGTTTGTTTTGTGCTTGTCCATCGAGGCTGCCACGGCGAGTGCCTTTGACTGGCTGCTGGTATCAGACCAGAATTAAAAAAAAAACAAACAAGAAAACCCTCCTAAAGCAGTGACCTGGCCTTGAGAGCTCCTGACACCATCTTTCTCTTGCTGACAGTGAGCTGTGAGCGAGTCTCATGTCCTTGTAAGCCCCAAGGACTGGTGGCTGACTTCGCACCGGCAGCTCTCTGCTGCAAGGGGCTGGGGGACGGTGATGCTCCGGCTGCGGCAGCAGCTTGGGAGGATGGCTGGGACTGTCTCTGGGTGCAGGCAGAGGCCATGGGCCCTGCAGTCCAGGGAGAGCCCCTGGGGTGGAAGTGTGAGGCCTTACACCAGCCAGTGTCCCTCCTCTTGTTCTGAGAATTGGCCGCTTCATTTGCTTGGTAGCGAAGGAGGAAGGAAAGCATCTGACGACTGTGTGAGCTAGAGGCTTCCCGAGCAGGCTGTCTCCTTCTGGAAGATATCTTTGGACACTGAGTGCGTGTGTGCTCTGCCTGGCCAGGGCTTACTCTTCTGAGCAAAAGTTTGGGGCAGGAGTGGGAAGTGGCATTGGTAAGATGCTTTTCTGTGCCTTGTGTGTGTCCTATCACGGCATCATGTCGCTACAGTGTCCTTAGATGGAAAATAAGTAGTTCAATTGAAAGATAGAGAAGATAAGAGTAATAAATTACAGTATTTTGTCATTTAGTGCAAAGATAACCCCCTGAAGCTTAAGTTCTGCTTTTTCTGTTTAAATACAAAAAAGGTAGATCCAAATATACAGCACTTGAGGCTTTTGATTTGTTTCATCTTTTATACATTAGCTTATGAACCTGTATGTGCTTCTGGAGTTTATTTTCTCTTCTGACTGATGCTTGAGTATTATGCATAATAAGTTTATTTTTTCTCCTGGGATTCTGTAAGTTGCACAAAGCACCAGGTTTCACTCTCATCGCTGATACAGCCACTGGCATCCCGCAGACAGAAGCCGTACTCGCGGGGCTGGTGCCGATGTGCAGGTTGAGCAGCACTTGTTGGGGCTGGAGCCAGGCACACCCTGGCTGTGCCAGGAGGTCGTGGGGCGGGAGACGGGGGCTACACATCCAGTGGGGGCTGCTACTGAAGGAATGATTGCTGTTCTTCAGTTCCTTTCTGAGTTATGGTTTGACTTTCTCCCCCTGGGTCTTGTGTTCTAGCAGAACGTGGCTGGTGCACCTCTGTGACCTGGGCAAAGTGACGGTTTGGAGTTGTGGAGAGCTTTGCACTAAATGAATTTGGAGTATTTGCCTCTATTGCCCATTGGCTGTAGCCTCCCTGGTAGCTGTAAAGCCTTGAGGGAGATGCTGCTTTCCATCAGTCCTGCATATGAAGCACCCATGTAAAATATGTTTTCTCTCCAGTCGCTTTCTGGAGTAATGATCAAGCTTGGAGGTATTTATTATTCGGGATTGCACATTATATGGTAGTTTTACAGTGTATCTGAAATAATTATGGCTATGGAAATTGTGGCAGAGCCAGACACAAATTACTCTAGGACACTTAATTTTAGACCAAGCTACTCAGAAAATTACAACTACCTCAGTTCAGTTGCAGAATTCCTGTCAGGCTTGAGGTTACAGATACCTGACTGCTGGATGGATGTGTTGGTTATTCTGTGGAACACAGGGGGAAATGTACCTTGCCCATGGCTGAGATAAAGCCCTTGGCAGGAGCTGGGTGTGCTGAAGGTGCAGGTCAGTCAGTCCTTCGCAGGGAATCATTTGGTAGATACATCAGGGAACTGAACGAGACAACAGTAAATTGCAGTTGGCTCAGAGGATGTGCCTACTTCAGTGTGTCCTTGAGGAACGTTCCTGTGTAAATAGCAATGAGGTTCTGCCCAGTACTGCCCTGGCACTGAATTCAAGCAAATGCATTCCTTTAGATATTTTAAAGACTGTCTTACTAAATATTCTTGGGTATTTAATTTTCTTCTGGACTAAATCACTGAATTTAATTTCAGCTATTAAGAGCTCATTGTTGGAGGTGCACAAATATCTAGCTTCTGGACAGAGGTTTTCATTTCAGTGCTCTGAAAATTATTTAACAATGACAAAAATTAGGGAGTAGCATTGTTTTGAAGATTTCAGAGATGCTGGGAATGTGTTGGACTGTGGGCTGCTGAAAAGTATTTTTGAAAACCAGTTATTAAAAAAAAAGAAAACTTGTGGAAGGTAAGCTGCCTTTGAATTCAGGTGCAGCCTGAAGTGCAAAACACACATCCTGGCAGGTGACGTACCAAGGTAAGAGGAGCTGGAGACCTGATCCAGTGCTCATATTAATCGTTCCCTCACATTGACTTCGTCCCTTTTGCACAGGCGTGGAGATTGGACATGATTTCTTTCCCTTCCTCACAGTGGGGCCCTGTAACGGCACCGCTCTCTGCTGCAAGGTATTGATTACAGCTTTTGCAGTAAGACAAGGCAAGATTGCAAACCCAGCGTGTAAGGGGAAGAGAGGAGCCTCTCTATTACCTGAGGATGTTTGTTGACAAGGCTCTTTCACCAGCTCAATACACCACTGAAACTGTATTCTGTCGGTGTGTTTTGCACAAGGTGCCCTGTCTGGTTTTGGTCAGCTTGTCCTCATCTGCGGGCGCTTGCTGACAGCCATCCTTCCGGGGTGCCTGCTCAGATGCTGATTGTTCTGTTCCTCCTTGGGGCTGCTGCCCCATCCCTCCTGCTGTGCTGGTGTGAAGCACCTCTCCTCTTCATTGCTGATGAAACGTTTGGAATATAATAAACAATGACTTGCCTGCCTTGATAGTGGAATGAGGATAGATGGAGGCTGGATGTGCCAGCCTGGTCTGGGGAGGGGTCAGCAGCAGCAATAGCTCCGCCAAGAGACGCCTTGAGAACAGCTTCATATTTTATACGACTGATGAGAACAGTGAGTTTGCAGACGGGAGAAATGGATGTTTAATGCAGTGCATGACGTGTGCCGTTTACTGGCATCCCATGTTGTGGGGAGCAGAGGGCTTCTTCCCCTGGTGCTTGAAGGGGCTGGCATGGACCTTTAGCATGTGTTGAGTTATGTTGATCCCAGGAGCAGACACATCTATTCTCTGTGCTCTTGGGGTAAGCATGGAGCACACCAGGCAGAGCCCTTCCCTCTGGAGGTGGGGGCTCTGTGGGGGACTGGTGGGCAAGTCACATTTCTCAAGTAAAACTGGACTGCTATGTTGGAAGGAGGGATGGACCCCAGGAAGAGCAATGCCAGGTCCCGGAGGGAGGCTCCAGTGGAGGCCTGAGTGTGGAGGGGCTGGGAGGGGGACACTCTGGATCCTGCCTGCGTTGGGCAGACCTGGCGCAGGCAGCTCTGGGAGGAGCTGCCCTGCCTAGGGAGCGATGGTTTGCAGTTGGGACACCAGTGCAGCTGAGACTCCAATAAATACAGTGTAGTTTTGTCTTGGTTTTTTGGTGTTTTTTTTTTTTCCACCCCCGTCCTATTTTAATGGTTGCAATTGCAAGTCTGACTAATGCTAGGTGAGAGTTGGTGCAATCTGAGAGCTCATTGTTCTGAGTCTGTCCTTCTCCATGAGAGACTGTGGGTCTGCTGGGATGCCTTGACCCTGGGGTGCTGTAAAGGTTCTTGCTGTGGCACCCCCTCAGCACTGGCTGCTTGCTTCCCATGGCTGCTGTCTTTCCCAAATAGCCTTTTTATGAATGCCTACTTCAGCAGAGAAAATTAACACGTGTTAAAAGCAGATGACGTTTGTCAAATACAATTTCATGACAAAAAATGGAAAGGAATTGATTTTGGAACACAACCGAGTTGTAGTGTTAATTATAAATGAGTGCATAGGCGTTCAGAATGAAACTGCAGGCGTTATTGATTCATGCTGGTATGCACGCGGCTCTTCCGCTATCTGCAGGAGTTCAGCAACACAAAGAAGTTCAATAGTGCTAACACAGGCTGTGTCCTTCGTGTGTTTTTCTCCTTTCTTCAACAGTATCTGCAAGGCTGACCTGAGACAGTTTGGGAAGAAGAAAAAAAAAAAAGGCAGAACCCATCAAAAACTTTAAGGCTAAATGTTGAGGAGGGTGTCAACAAACTAGTGAACTCTGATATGAAGAAAATTATACCAGGCAGCAAGTAGGGGTAAGCATGGATGCGAGGGCATTGCTGGAGCATGCTGCTGAGACAGCAAATGCCTTCCACAGCCAGCGAGGGGTTTATCCTGTTCATGCCTCTTCCCATCCCCTGGACCCTGCAGCGGGGTCACTGCTGGAGCCTTTTGCTGCCTGGCTGCCCAGGGCTGGGCATGGTCACCAAACAGCAGTCGTGCTGGTCCGTGCAGAGCCGTTAGTAACATCCGCAGTAGGAAGCGGCATCACTGTTGGTGGTGTGGGTCCAGGGCCTGAGTGTGAGAGTCATGGTGGTCCATATCCACATCCAGGTTCAGGAGGGCACCGTGGCCAGAGGTCAGAGGTAGATGTGCCGATGTCTGTCACTGGTTTGATGTGAGTGGCCTGAGAAGCGCAGACCCAGAGTGACATCGTGGAACAGTCTTTAACGGAGCCGTCCTGAACTGTACCCCTAGTGGGATCTTTGGGCAAGTCCTTCTCTGTCCATAGCATAGCACGGCCTGACTGAGAAGCAGAAAAGGGAACACGTGTATGTGCACATGTTTTTCCAGCTAGGGAGACAGGCAGGAAGTATGTTTAATGGGTTTTGCCTGATTTTTGTATTAACATTAATATGAAGTTGTCTGGGTTAAGTGGCTTTATTCCTAAATCCATGGTATGAAGCAATTTCAGCATAGTATTTAATCTTCCATCTGGGCTCATTCTCTTAATATTTTATGCTAAGCTTCAGTATTTACTTAGGTCTTGGCCCCTTCTTCTCTGCAAAATGATGAACACTTTTTAATTAGAAGAGACTAGTAAGCTTCCGGAAATGGATTTTTGGTTTTACTGGACCCAGCAATGTGTCTGGGGCAGTGCTGGTGAATGTTTCTGTGCTGCTGCTCACATCTGTCTGTTGAAACCCACTTCATAATTTACAAAACATTCTGTAGCTGATGCATCTTCATTGTGCAGAGCAGCCAGACACTCGCCCGAGCTTTGGGAAGGACAGATGGTGTCACTGCTTCAGCTGGCAGCAGGATCAGCCCGGTGTATGGCTGCAGGGAAGTCATGTTGGACTCGTGAACGGCTGAGAGTCGCGTGGCCAGGACGGACCCTCTGCTCTGGCTTCTGCTGTGGGAGCAGAGGGCTGTGTCCACAGTGTGTCCATCATGGGCACTTCTGCTGATTAGTCAGGATCTCTTCTGCAGTTTTTTAAGCCAGGACTTGAACATGCAGCTAACTGTGTCTTAGAAAATGTTGAGATCCCTGCAGGTGAAGGAAAAGCTTCAGCATCCTTGGAGCTGTGACCCTGAGTCCCTGGCTAGAGAGGAAGGTTATGCCTGGAACTGCTGGCAGGCTTCATGGCGCTGTGAGATGGCGATGTCAGAACTGCTGGGGAGGGAAAATCAAAGCTGTCCCATACCAGCTGAATAGGAAACCATGCACTTTTCAACTCTGCATCCTCAATTGCCCCTGCTCTCCCCATGGCGCAGACTGGGTGTGAGAGAGGACATTGCCTTCTCCTCTCGACAGAGCCATCCGCTCTCGTCCGAGGAGCCGTGGCAGATGAGTCGGTGAGAGAAAACCTTCCCGTGGGTGCATCATGCTCGGTAATCTGCCAAACTGCAGCACAAATCAGTGTTGCTTGTTCTGCTGCTAGTTTGATCGTGTGTGCACTCAGTGTTACATCAAGGAGGGAACATGTGCTCGCTCTGTCAGTGAAATGAGTAAGGCACTGCTGGTGAACAGGGAGGAGCTCATGTGGGCAGCGATGGTGGAGCTGGAGAGAGGCAGTTAATCTGTCTGACCCACCCAGCTTCTTCTCTTTGGCTCTTGGAGAATGTATTATTGAATTTTATGATTTAGTAATAAGGTTGTGATAGTACCAGAGGACAAGGAATAAGATAGAAAATAGTGTACAGAAAAGAGAATTTCAATCTATAAATGGATGGCCTGATCTCTTGAGAGCTGCCACATACCCACTGCGAAATAACAGGGACATCTAAACCAGCTGGGGACTGAGAAAAACACTTGTGGGATGAGGTGGAAGAGGGTGGGAGTTTTATCTGCAAAAAGAAATGAGGATGCACGCATGATGTGTCACGTGCTGGGGAGCTTTTGTTCTTAGCAAGTGTAAGATTCAGACAACCAAGGAGCAAAAAGTAAGAAGGAATCCCACCGGCTGGACTGATCCTGGGCTCCTTGTAGGATGCGCTCCCGTAGGGTCCCGGCACTGGTGTTTCTGGCAAAATGGAGGTGTTTCATACAGTTGTTACCTGACAGACCTTCTGACAGATGCTTCTGTAAACTTACTTCTATCTGTTAGAAAACAAGGAGGAACAGCCTGAAAGATGCTTCTGATTGAAAATGTTCAATTTGCTACGACAAGATGTCAAGTTTATGTGACGGTCAGGCTTGCTTCAGATCCGGGGAATGGCAGCAGTGTGCTCTGGGCTGAGTGCTCAGGTCCCATCAAGTCTGTAAACAAGATTGATTTTTTTCTGTTCTGCCTGACAGAGGGTGCAGGCAGGGATCTCATGCCAGCGGCCGGGCTTTGATGCTGTGACGAGATTGGCTTCTCCCGCGGGGATGGATGAGCCTGAGCTGGAGCTGCAGCAGGCGGAGGCTGCAATCGACCTGCAGCACCCAGGCACCCGAGCCCCCATCCTGTCCCAGCTCTGTTTCAGGGCACGCGTCTCCCCATGTCCTCCAGCTGCTGGGAGAAAGGCCAGTTCTGCAGCAGCTCTCAGGTCGCTGCTCTGCAGAGCTGTGAGACACTCTGGTGTTCAAGGAAGTCCAAATTGTGTCCCCAGTGTGCAGGGACTGCAGGGTCTGGGGTTCTTCTGATTCATGAAGTTTTAGGAGTAATTTGAACATTTGCTAGTTTTCCCTGTTTTATGTAGCAGGTAGAGCATGACATTTACTATGTGCTGTGGCTCGCTGTCTTAATCTCACTTCTCTGTGGTGTTTAAGCCCATGCATTTAAAGCTTAGCTGTATCTGGTATTAGAGGTGTGCAGACTGTGAGGAGAGGTGAATATCAAACCACAGCCTTTCCAGTCCCATACTGGCACCAGCTGTTGCTGAGAGTTTGCAAGATCAAGGAGCAGATGTGGATTCATCTTCCTAGAAACACGTATTTTCCTAGAAATTCCCCCTCCAGCCCCTCTCTGGAGAGGATGCTCTTGCTCTGTGGCAGGCACTGACAGCTGGTGAAAGTGTCTGGGCTCCCTGTGCAGCCAGTGAGAGCAGGGAAGGCTCCTAGCACATGGATCGTACCCAGTGTCAACATCGCAGGCAGGTCAGGCAGATGAGAAGCACCCACGTGTCTCTGAGGGTTGCTGCGGGGTCCCGATGTCCAGCTCAGTCACCAACTCAGCTGGCCAGAGCCCCCTCACAAGACTTGTCCCATCCAGCTGGGAACCACAGCCGAGGAGCCTGGGAAATAATCTGCTGATTTTAATTCCCTCACTTTTTAAAAGTTTTGGGCATTTTTTTTTTATTCTGCATTTTAACAATTTAACTCTTCTGGTTTTGCTATAGAAAATTAACTCTGAGTCCACATCAGTTGGAAAATGTAATTTTCTATTCCAGATACAAGGAAGTCTCTCTTCATTACTTGGGCACGGCTGGAACGGGCTTGAGGAGGACAGATCTGTGACTTTCTGCAGGCTTTGCTTGCTTTGGGTGACACGACAGTACAAGATCTTGTCTGGCAAGGAGCAAGGCTTTCAGGCAGCTCTTGAAAGGCTCTATGTGTTATGTTAGAAATGCAAAAAATACCTGATTAGTGTTGCTGCTTTCAGCTCTGCCAAACTGCTGTCTGTCATGTGCCAGCAGCCAGGGGATGAGGTACCGCTGAGAGTACCAACCTCAGCCGTGCCGCCGCGGTCCCTGCCCACGTGTAACCGCAGGGCACGGAATTTCTAAAGGCCTTGTGGTGGGTGAAATAATCTCACCTTAAATACTCACCCATTTTCAGCATCCCAGGGAAGGAGCCTCTCAGCCCTGTGCTGTGTTCTAGTGCTCTGTCCTCAGATCACAGCTGTACCTGCCAGTTTTATGTCATGCTAAAAATTAATGAACCAGAGTGCACTGGAATAATCTGCTTTAAAAGGAACAGTCTCAGCAGCCAGCTCCTTAAAAGTGATAAGAGAAGGGACTGCGTTAGTGGAGCCGTTCATCTAGGAACTTTACAAGTGATTAAGTTTAAATACTTTGGGAGCTGATGAAGGGATAGCAGAGAGCAGCACCACATCAAGAAGATGAAGCAGCCAAGCAAAACATGAGTGCTTCTGTTTGACTTGAAATTCAGCTGAGAGAAACCCCTGCCCCTGGAGCTGGTCCTACTGGGGGTCACCTCGGCAGGGAGGGGATCGCTGTGCCTGCCCCATCCGCTATTGCTGGGGACACCCAGCAAGGACAGACACACATTTGTGTGCAGGCTGCTTCCTTTTCAGATGTGTTAGGGTCAAACTGAAGCTGTTGCAAACTGCTTCATGGAGTTTTGCAGCCTTTTGTTGTTGTTTTTGTAAAGTGGTGAGTCTTTCATGCAGAACTAGCTCTGGGGTGTCATGCCAGGAGCAGTGCTTGCAGGCTGCATGCTGCTTGTGGTAAAGATCTAACAGATCCTTGACTGGAGTGTGAATTGTTTGTCTGTGTATCAAAGGTACTTCTCAAAGGATAAGGGAAACCTCTGTGTGACCTATAAAAGCAAATGTATACGTTGTTGTTTAGGTTCTTCACGTACCTCACTGCCCACAGTAACCGCTGTATAACCCACGATGATAAAGCTGTAGCTGCCAGTGGCATGGCCTTGTGACTTGGGTTTGTACGTGAAGCTCTGGTGACCAATGAGGTCTCCAACCCCCCCATTTTCAATATTCCTCTCCTTTGGGGTTTGTTGCTGAGTCTTGCTCTGATTCCCATGTCATGACTGCTCTGCTCACCTGACTCTAAACCTTAAGCCATCTGTTTTCCATATCCTGCATATTTCTGCAGCCACCTCATCCCTCATGTCCCTCCAGAACCTCCAGCTCCCTTTGTATGTTGCCCCAGTTGATGTACAACTATTCCTCCAGCCCCATGAAAAGAGTCCCCCAGCCTGGAAGTCAGTGTAGAGCTACAGCATCCAAATGTCCCTTCTGGGTGAAACCAATGGCACATCTTTCTTGGTGCCATGATCATGCAGGTGCTCAGGGGAAGTAGCTTGGATGGTGATGTCTGCTGGCCAGTGGCAGGCAAAAGATGTCCCAGGAAATGGGGAAATGCAGTCATCAAACATGTCCTGCATTCACCTTGTGGTGTTCTTCCTATGACTCCCTTTCTCTGTCTTTCTTTTCAGCTTGCCTTCCTGGGTTTTACAAGCTTTCCCTCCGGCTCCCTCTCTGCTCTCCTTGCCCTGAGCACAGCTTCACGCATGAGGAAGCCTCCACATTCTGTTCGTGCCAGAAGAACTACTCCAGGTCTCCATCAGAACCACCATCTGCCTCCTGCACGCGTACGTCTTGCTGAAATGGCAGCTCTCCGCAAAGCGAGGGAACGGGATTCCAGACACTGCGTCTGCCCGGCAGCGTGTGCCCGGGTGGCTGTCTGAGGCTGTCCCCCTGCCAGCATGGTGTGCCAGCCCGCGAGGCTGCGCCTGGGCACGTGTGTCCTGGGAGGGCCTGTCTACACCAGGGAGCCGCTGCAGTGGCAGGGGATGGAGGGGCTGTCCCTACGCCGTGGAGCTCGTGGGCTGAGGCTGCAATCTGACGAGACATGTGCGATCGGGCTTGCAGGCTCCCCAGTAAAACTATGGCACAGTCATTTAGTCAATATAGTTCGCAGATTTTAATTAAATGGCCTCTAGTTAATTGGATTGGACTCCAGCTACTCCAGTGATGGATGCCCTACAGCTGCCTGCATGGTGCTGAGAAACCCTCCTGCTGTGCGTGCGAGCGAGTGTGGCTGGGCAGGGTCCCACCAGGGATGAGCTCCTGGGCCCCTGCAGCCCAACGCCAGGGTGGTGCCAGGTCCAGCCGGGTGCTTCTCAGGCCCTGTGTGAGCTGTGACTTGCTGTGCACACAGGTCCTCCAGTGAGGATCCTCTGTCCCGTGTCCCTGCTGTGCTGCACACATCGCTGCCTCCGTGTCCCCTCGTGCTGCCACGTGCTGTGGTTGCCCAGGACTGTGCACTCTTGTTCCATCACCAGTGCCCGTGCTGCTCCCAGAGGACCCGTAGGTTTGCCCTCCTCCCTGGGCAGCACCCAGCTGTCCCGGCACCCATTCACAGACACTCTTCTGCTTCCAGGTCCACCCTCCGCCCCGAGGAACTTGGTCTACAGCCTGCGGCAGTCGTCGCTAGTCCTGGAGTGGAGTGCTCCCGCTGATGCGGGCGGCCGGAGCGACCTGACCTACAGCCTGTGGTGTGGCCGGTGCCCGGCGGCTCTGCGGGGCCGCTGCGAGCAGTGCGGCAGCGGTGTGGGCTTCGTGCCGCAGCAGACAGGGCTTGTGGACCGGACTGTCACCCTGGTGAACCTGCTACCTCATGTCAACTACACCATCCGCGTGGCAGCTGTCAACGGTGTCTCGGGCGTCAGCCCGCTGGCAGGGCAGCAGTATGCCGAGGTCAACGTCTCCACCGGGCTCGCAGGTATGGCTGCCGTGTGGCACGTGACCGCTGAAGGTGACTGGTGCCTCCCCTCCATTGCTCAAAGATGACAGTTGCCTGCACGGTCAGCGTCACCTCTGCGGTGTATGGGTCAGTGGCCAGGTCTGTGGCTTTGTCGCTGGGAGGACATGGGTTAGGGGTCTAGGGGTTAGTCTGGGGGTGTTGTGGGCCCTGTCCTCAGGCTCCGCACACCCAGTGCCACGGCAGGGCCCCCATTCCGCTGGGTTTGCTCTGGTGGCACGGCTGTGGTCCTCGGCCGTGGTGGGCAGTGCAGGCAGGAGAGGGGGATGGAGACTCCCGAAGGGGTTTCAGTTGGTGCCACGGGGAGTTGAGGAGCTGGCTGTGCTGGAGGAGCCAGTGTCCCCGCTGCCTCCCACTGCACTGGCACACAGCACGTGTCCCACTTTACGTTTCTGTTCCCATGTGCGAGGGGAAGGAGCCCTCAGCCTGCCCATGGGGATGGGACCCTGGAGGGCTTGATCCCCCCTCAGTTGTTAGCTGTGCCTATGGAAAAATCAGTGCAGGCTTGTTGTGTCCTTGTCTATTCCTCTGTGGTTACGTTATTAATTTGCATGAAAACCCTTTGCCAAGCCACAGTTAATGGAGACAGATGATCCTCGCATACCTCTTGGCAGGAACTGGCCAACGATTTCATCTGAAGAGATTAAACTTTGATCTTGTTATAAATAATTTTCCCACCACTTGATCAAATATTTTTGCGTGTGTTGTTGCTTTCTCTCCCCTCATGTAATAATTTCAGTGAATCTGTTGGGTGGATGCTGTGCTACAGACTGCTCTTTAGTGGAGGTGTCATTCCTCATTAGGATCTTTGCTGTTCAAGGATGGATTTAGCTCTGGGAAGACTTCTGTCTCCTGAGCTCAGGCCATTCCTGAGCCAGAGCAGAAGCTTGGGAGGGGTGAGCTCGATAAGGTCTAACAATGAGCTGTTCCTCCAGAGGCTCCTGCCTGCTGTTAGGTACAGGGACTGGTGCTCACGAACTGTGTCCTTGTCCAGAGTTTCAGGTCTGAGCTGGGGACAAGAGGCCAGTAAGGACAGCAAGTGCCCTGTCCTCTGTAGGGAGAGAAGCAGCAAGTCCGTGATATCAGCCCATGCTCCAGCCGTCCGTCTGTTCAACACAGCTTTTTTTCTGGGTGAGTGGGAATCTCACCCCCTTACTCAACACCACGTACTCCTGAAGGAACTGCAATACTGATAGAGAGTATGACATAATTAATCTTGTAATCTGCTCAAAATCAATGTCTCTTGTCGAGCTGTGAAGTCTCCGGATGCAGATGGTGGCTCAGAATTAGCTGAGCAGCTGAGACTCAGGAAGTTTCGTGAAACACTTCAGTTTTTTCTGCCGAAGGTGTCCCCTCCCAGGGGCAGTGCCAGGCTGGAGCTGCTCCGTCTGCAGGTGCCCAGGTGGCCCAGTTCCTCTGGCTTTGACACTGTGGGCAAGAAGTGATAGTGACAATTAACCTGCACCTGTCATCAAAGAGTGGGAGAAGGCCATCTCCTGGGAGGTGGCTTCTCAGTCCAGTTTGTCTGTAAGACCCCTCTGGGGCGAGAGCCCCCCGCGGCGAGCAGGGCTGTGCACTGGAGGGGGCTCGGGGCAGGCGGGACGTGGAGCCCCGGCTGGCACGGGCTGGTGGAGTTGCTCTGTGCAATCTGCATCTCCAACGCGTCCAGAGCCCCGCAGCCCCTCAGCATTAAAGCCCCTCGCAGATGTGCCAGACGGGGCCAGCGAGGGATGCCTGAAGCAGCCGTGACTTCCCTGCTGGCTGTGATGTGATGGTCTCTGGGAAGTCATCTGCAGCAGCAGGGAAGCTCTGGCTGCAGATATGCAGATTCAGAGGAAAAATTAAACAAAGAAACAAGACCCTATTTAGCTGTCAGATCCCTGCTCCTCTAAATATAGCTCTGAGAGCAGCCTTCGCGCTGCCCTTCCCCTTCAGCCGTCACCAGAGGGAATTAGCAGTTGTTCATTGTATTTGCAGGGGAAAAGAAAAGATGCTATTTAGTCTGCAGGAGGCAAAATTAATACTGTGTTTTCTCTAATCTGGCCCCAGCATGGGACTAAATAAAAATGTTTGAGGAGAGAACAGGGCTGTTTACCTGCAGGAGCAGAGCTGCATTAGCTATGTAAATGTACACTCTGGGACAATGTCATTTATATTCCCGGCAGGGATCGGCTTCTATCTTAAAGGGCTTTTAAATCTGTTGCAGATTAATAATGCAGCTGGTGCCGAAATGCATTCTCCTTCCTGAGACTGTGGAGAAATGATTTGAGCTGTTAAGTCCTCTGAAGTGAACTTCTCTGGTGCAGCAGCACCTGCCCAGACCCAGCCAGGAGGGATGATGGGTCTGTGCTCGTGGGGTCTTCACCTTCCATGCATGAGAACCGGACCTGGAAGAGCTGCACAGTGACTGATGAGGCTGCTCCTCTGGTTCCTAAGGAAGGACCCTGGGGCAGGAGCTCCCTGGGACAGTGCCCAGTGCTGTTTCTTTGCTGGGGTGTCAATAGCTGGTGATGGAGGGAGAGGCTGGTTCTCCCAGCACGAGATGCGCTGCGGCACAGGGCAGCAGAGGTATTCAGGGAGATGTCAGGTTCTGTCTGTCCAACTGCCACTCATCCCACATGGGGAGCAACAGACAGGTTGTGGTCTGCTCCTGTTGCTCTGAAAAGGTGCTGAGAGTGTTCCTGGGGTCAGCTGGGGCTAGGCACCAAAGAGCTCTTCCTGCAGGTACTATGGGCTCACCTCCATCTGTAAGTGCTTGTGTTGTCCCTTTCCAAGGGCCCTCTTTGGGTGTTGGATGAAGTGGGCTGTTCAGAGAAGGGATGTGGTGCCCTCGCACAGTTTTATGCCTTTTCTGCTTGTACAGTGGTTAATTAAGAGGACTAAACCCATATTCAGTGGAAAGGAGTTTATAAAATCAGGCAGAGTGGTGAATAATTTAGTGCTTGCTTTTTCAGAATAGAGGCAATGTTAGGGGAGCTTAAAATATTGATGGGGAAACACATTTTTTTTCACAGTGTGAAATGCTTTATAGTCTGTGTGATTTTCTTTAATGCCTTTTAAACATGTTTGAGGCTAGTGCCTGCTTTTCTGGCGTGTACTGTGGGTTCTGCTCTACAGCACATCACTGAGAGAGTGAGCGTGGCTTTTCCTGATGACTTTGTTAACAGTCAGGAGCTCTTGCTCAGATTTCTTCAGTCTGTTTGCTAGATTCAGAGATGCAGGAGGACATCTGTGTGCTATTTAATTGATGGGAATCATGTAAAACAGCAAGGAGCACTTAACCTGGTTTCCAGGAGCAAGCCCCAGGTTAAGTGCCAGGCTGGCCTCAGCTGCCCGCATCGCTTGTCGGTTTGTAAACCAGGCAGCAATGTGCACCCCTGCAGAGGCCGCAGGCTGGGGGGGTTGCCCCGCTCTCCCAGTGACGGGAGCTGTCTCTGTGCGTGCGTGTGGGTCAGTGTGTGTTTGTGAGGCTGATGAAAGAAGATGAGAATATTTCTCTTTTTTTTTTGTTTTGTTTTGTTTTTATTCCTTCTTGTTGAAACACCTTTTACAGACGATGACTGTTCTCACCACTCTGCCCAAACAGCAAGTGCCATATTGCAGCCTGTGCCAGACTAAACCTGGCTCTGATGAAGTGAGAATAAGGAGAAATTTGCAAGTTTGGAGCAAAATTGTGCAAATCCAGTCATACTCATTATTGGTGTTCGAAGTGTCGCGGGAGGGCACAGGGTGTCCTGCTGGTGCCAGCGGGGCTCCAGGCCTCTGGCTGAGGAGGGGAACCTTTGTTGCTCATGGGTGCTTCTGGCACTGGCCATTCCCCTGCAGACTGGAGTGAGGGGGAGACAGCACCGTGGGATTGCTGGGCTGGAGGAGTCGCAGCATCCCTGTGAGAGAGGTGTGGGCAGCAAACGCAGGAGGTCCGAAAGCTACAAGGTGTTTGGCAAAAGGGGCTCTCTCCATGGACACCCGTGAAGGTCCCTGCAGTCCTGCCTTTGTCTGGATCCCGGAGGAGGTGGCAGTGACAGGTCTCGCCACGCGTTCGCTGTGGGCTGGTGGTGCAGCCCCCTGGGGTTGTGTCCTGCTTGGCCTGGTGGGAGCAGTAATGGCCTTTGTGCTGCGCTGCTTGCTCCCGCTTCGTTACACGTGGAATATTTGGTATCTCCTTAAAGGTCAGTTCTGGGGCCAATGTATTTGCTTGGAGAATTATTTTTAAAACCATGAAATGACAGGCGGCCAGCTTGCTGCAGGGAGCTGTGTGTAGAGCTGTGAGCTCGCACCAGTGCGGGGCTCCCGGCTGCCCGTCGGCTCCTCTTGCTCTTTCAGCAGAAGCTGAAGGGACTTGGAATCAAGGAGCAAATCATCATGAATAAAACATCAGGATGGTTTTTTCTTCAGCAAAGATTAACGAGCTAAGTAATAAATACAAAATTTCACAGATGCTTAAGTTTACTTTCCAGGGACTTGCTCCTCTCCGCAGGAGTCTCTGTGGGACAGTCAGGGTCCAGCAAACGTCCTGATCTGGTGGGTAAGTGGGACAAGCTGGAAATAGCTAATTTCCCTGCCCAGCTTTCCGTGTGCCTGCTGCAGGGCCACTGATGCAAACAGGTGAACCGGTCACCACAGCCCCTTCACCTCAGTGTGCTCTGACCCCTGGAGCTTTCTGGGGTGATCCAGGGATCCTTCCTTGTGCTGGGACCTGCCTCCCAGCTGTGGCCAGGATGCTGAGAGCAGGCTGGGCAGCCCAGAGCTGGTTACTGGAGGCTTCTCTGCCATTTCCCCTTCTGCTCTCAGCCAGAGACTTTCTGCCCCCACCTAGGACACTGGCACTGTCCCAGGAGAGCTCTGAAGACCTTACTTGGCATGTTCAGCCACTGGGGAGATCAGTTTTTCTAATGAGTGCTAATTTTCTCTCTGATCAATACAAAGCAGAACAAAGATCTCCAACAGAAGTTTTTATCAAGGCACCAGGTACAAATTTTATTTTTCCTACTAAAATATTGTCTTTCTTGAATAGCACCTTTGCCACAAAGACACCAAGGTGCTGGTGTGACCCAAGCAGCCCCTTCCTTCCTGCTCTTGCTGGCGAACACCCTGGCAGTGGACAGATGATCGCGTCTGAGCTGCTGCTGCTGCTGTCTCTGGGCAGTTGGGGGATGCCGTGTCCTCGGCTGGCCCCTGAAATGCTGCAGACAGTCTGACAGGCCCAGCTGGCTCTCCACTGGTGTAAGAGGCAGAGGCTTTTGGAAGAGCTGCTGGGATGCTGCCCGTAGGCTGGGAGCCCAGTGGGGGCAGCACTGCTGGTCAGCTGTATGGGCACTGGGCACGTCTCGAAGGCAGGAGGAGGTTGGAGGAGGAGGTGGTGCGGAGCGGGCTCTGGAAGAGCAGAGGTGAATGCAGCAGGGTGGGGCAGACCCTCTTCTGCTGCTGCAAACAGCAAAGGCATCAGCTCGGGCAGAGCTGGGGACAGTGAACTGCCTGCCACGTGCCGGAGGAGTTGGCTTGTTTGGAGCCAAACCTTGTTAAAGTGGGAATGGTTGTTAAAATGGGAATAGTTGGCAAGTGCATTGTGCGTAGCGAGATGAACTGACTGAGATGAACGCGTGCCAGGGAGGAAGATTCAGCGTGGAGCATGTGCTACTTAGAAACAACCAGCCAGCTCCTGGGCACAGGCTGTGTGCCCGGCAGTGGAGGGCAGGCAGAGCCTGTGCCAGGGCAGCAGGAGAAGCCTTAGCGTGTCCTACAGTCCCTCCTGCTCAGAGGTTGTGTTTTGTGTTTTGTCAGCAGCAGGTTCAGAGTGCTGAATGTTAGCCAGCGCTCAGACCTTCCTCAGCGCTGTGGGTCACGGAGCCGTTGGGATTTTTTGCTCGTTTTCGGGCAGACCGTTACTAGCTGCTCACAGGTTACAAAGCTGTTGTATTTTTAACTCCATCTTCTCCCGTTGGACGAACAGCATCTTCGTGTTTGCCCTATTTAAGTCCTGATTCAGAGAGAGCGAACTGGTGTCTGCAGAAGCAGAACGCTCTTCAGCTGTTTAAATTTAAAGTTTAAAGTTAATTTAAATTAAAGTTTTTACTGTGGCATCAGAAGGCAGAAGCAGAAATGGAATGACCACAACTGAACACATTCATGCTGATGTGGGACTTGCAGCCAATATGAATATGAGGACAGAAATAAAATTCCTTGTAACGTATGATCTCCTGGTTGCACTTGCTTGGCAGTTGTGAACCAGAGCAACCAGAGCGTGGTGGCACACGGTGTCACTGGCTGTGTCCCTGGGGCTCTGCTCCACGCCAGCCAGGCTGTGCCAGGCAAGTGCAGGGGGTTTGGGTGCTGCCAGCAATGGGGGTGTGGAGCAGGGGCGATGCTCTGCTGTCGGCAGCACCACAGTCACCTGCTGCTTTCCTCTCTGCTTTTGCAGTGCCAACTCCTGTCACTGACATTCGCACGGATAAAGTGGAGCAGAAGAGCATCTCCTTGTCATGGCAGGAGCCGGGCTTCTCCACTGCCAACGTCACCGAGTACGAGGTCAAGTACTATGAGAAGGTAGGCTCTGGGGACTGGCCCTGGCTCTTGGTCCTGCCCCAGCCCTCCTGGGCTGACTCCCGGGTACCACCCTCGCCAGCCAGGTCTGCTCCTGGGGAGTGGGGTGCTGCTGGTGCCACCACTCCTGGTCACAGTCAGCCACCCACCACGTGAAGACTGAGTGGTGGGAAAGGGAGGTAGCATGAGGGTGTGGGTGGTGCTGTTGTGAAGAATTTACTGGCACCTGAAAGTAAAAGGAAGGCCTCAAATGAGGGACAATAAGGTCTTTTTTTATCTGACAGTGTTATGCAATCTGCTTGTGTCAGTTTAGGAAGTTTGGATTATTTGTAGAGTCTATGTTAATTAGTGGTTTTTTCCCCATATGTGCAGCAAGATTTCATCCAGTCCTAATGTTGACATCTCCCTGGGAGAAAGAGCAAAGCTAATAGTTTTCATTATCTTTTTTTCTTTTTTCTTTTTTTTTTTTTTTGTAATGCATTGGATGGCTCTTTTCAAGGACATTAGAAATGTGAGGATTGGGTGCTTGCCATTAGCCAGCTAGACAGGGACTGATAAACAACACCAGGTTTCTAAATTTGTGACAAGATGACACCTATATTCATAGCCTTCTCTCTGGGAAAGAGTTGGACCTCGTGGTCTTCACTGGTTTAAGATGGAGTGCCACCAAACCCCTGACTTCAGTGAGCTGTGATTGGTCTTTCACCCAGGATGGGGCACAAGCAAACATTTTTATGACAGTCTCTGAATTTTAAAAATAGCTGTTATTTGACAGGTGTGGTGGGTTGAGAATTTTAGAAGAAATACCGTTGGGCAGAGAGCAGGGACGATGCTGTAAATCAAAATAAATGCAGTTTATGACACAGTTCTGCAAATTACCTTATCTGCGTGTGCTCAGGCTCGTTATGAAACTGATTACACGTCAAGCAAAGTGTGCAGGTGACATGTTGGTGTTCTGTATTTGGAAACAAGCTACCTTGAAGCTGATTCATATTAATGTGATTTTCAGCATCTGATAGATTTGAAAGAAGGATTCTGTGGGTGAGGACGAATGCTGAAGCCCGAGACAGTAATTCCTGTGCAAATGGGCTGCAGCAGCAAGATACTCAGGGTATGTGAAATGAGGAAGCGTCCTGCTTGGGTAGGAAATTCGAACTATAGTTTAGCAATTATTCACTGAAATGAGGCTCTTGATGCTGACATGAAAATCAACTTAGTTCCTAATCTTTGCTTTTAAAGCTGTACTTTCACTATCAAGATTCAAGGGGAAAAGCACATCAAATGGAAAATACGTTTCACAGCGACGTCCCTGGCCCTGGGAGCCGTGCGGTGAACGGCCGCTGCCTGCGCCCCGGCCAGATCGCAGGGCTGGGCTGCTCGTCACGGGTGGTCCCCAGTGGAATAAGGGCGCAGTTTGTTCATGACACTGGTGCTGAGGCTGCAGGATGTGGCCCGGCCATGGTTCCTGGGGAAAGTGGCCTCAGATAACCCCAGTCCAGAACTGTGGCAGCACTGGCCTTGTCTTCTCACCAGGCGTTTGTTCGGGAGTGCCGGACGTGGCTGAGCAGATGATCTCCAGTGTAGCACGGGAAGTTTTGCAGGAGCTCATGGGTGGGCTGGGGCTTGTGTTGCTTTGCAAACCACGGGAAACGAAGGGTTGGGAATCTGCTGCTCTGGCACATGAAAGTGGAGCGAGTTGCCCAGCGCTTCCACCCAGCTGCCTGTCGCGCTGTCCTTTAGCCGATGCAGAGGGATTTGCGGGTTGCTGGGCAAGTGAATAAAATCCCAGGGACCAGGACTGTTGGCAAGCCCACCTGCCACCTTTGCTTATTCAGCATGTGCTACTACACACGTATTTACTCCAGGGCTCAAGTGGCCGCAACAGGGGAGCGGGAAGGGGCCGAACGGTGCCAGCAGCCGAGCCCTGGCACAGGGGCAGTGTGAGGAAAGGAGCCGTGCGGGGTGGCACAGCTTCTCCCCACCACCCTCTCCTCTGCCTGTCTTCGCAGCGCGTCATCTGGCTCCAGCTGCCATTTCATGTGACCTTTCCGTGTAATTTCTATTAATGAGACATTTAGCAAATGTATTCTTTCTGTTGAAGGTTTTATGTTTAGATAGACTGTCCTGATGGGACCTGGAGGCGAGGATACAGCCGTGCTGAGCCTGCTCCGTGGCGCAGCTGTCAGGCCAGCTAGATCTCAGGTATCTCATTATTTCACAGGATCAGAGAGATCAAAGTTACTCGACTGTGAAAACCACATCAACAGCTGTGACAGTCAATAACCTGAAACCTGGCACCCTCTATATTTTCCAAATCCGGACATCTTCCTCGCCAGACTACGGAAACTACAGCCCTAGTATTGAAGTGGAGACACTGGCAGAGTGTGAGTGTTCCTAAGGCTCGTTGTCTCTTATGCACCCACCTGCAGACCTGAGGCTCTTTGGGCTGAGGTGCAGGGATGCTCCTGCTCCTGCCCCACATGCTCTTGGTTTTGTGGAGCAGCATCTGTTTCTCTGATCCTGCCTCCCTAGTTCTAAGATCAGATGCTTCCCAGGACTTGCTTTTAATTGCATTTTCCTGTTTGATTTTGACAAAGTTGCTATTGCTGGTCAGCTTGTCCTGGCAGTGTCTGTCCTCACTCTTCTCGTACAGAGTCAGTGAGGGCAGCCAATATCTGACTCCTCTCTGCTGAAGAAGCTGGGGACAGAGCCTCTGCTCTTAGACTGGGATTGCCCAAGAAAGTGCTTAGCAGAGCCAGAGCTACTGGGGGTTGTTCTGCCTTGGCATGACACTGGTGCTGGAACAGATGGCACCAGGTTGCTTTTGTGGGGCCACCAAACAGACACCGGAGTGAGTGCTGGTCCCTGCTGGTGTCACTGCCGAGGGCACAATCCTGCCGGGTCTGCGAAGCCGTGCAGCCCACAGCGGTGCTGCAGAAGGGGGTGGGTGTCTGGACAGGCAGCAGCAGAGAAGGCAAGGCCAGCCTGGAGATCCAGCTGGCTGTGGCTGTGTGCCTGAGATAGGAGATGACTGCTCACCCCACTTCTGTCCTGGCTCGGGAGGCACTTGGCTTGTGAGCTGCTTGGCTGAGTGAAGTCATCCAGCATCGGTGTTACTTGCTGGGGCTTTTCCTTCTCAGTTTCCATTCATAACTATAGCCCAGAAGCATCTCATTTCAGTGGCTAAAAGAGGGCTTGGAGAGAAGGTCGGGCTTCAGTTAATGACCCAGCCTGGCTGGAAATGAAAGCCCTGCGATGGCTGGCTCGGTACGACTCACACAGATTGTGTTTAACAGGGCTTTAAATTGCATCCATTTGCCACACAGAAGACATTTTCAGAATGAATTGAAGCCAATAAAAATTTTATATAGAATGTAGCTTTCTAATACCCCTGTTTGCAAAAGCAGGGAGGGAAGGGATTAATGTGATCAAGGAAAACTATTTGTAAGCCATAAATTTTAATATGTCCTGCTGATAAACAGGAACTGTTCCTCATTGCTGAGGTTCTCCATCCACCCCTGCAACACTGCCCTGCACCAGCTTGAGCTTTTAAAACTGAACCAGAATGTGAATTGCTGTGAGAATGTTGAGAAGTAGCCTGATGCTGCAAGTGAATTGTCCTGCAGCCTTGCTGGGGGACCAGGCACTGGGAGGAGCAGCTGGGACCTGCCCCGGAGCGTGTTGCCAACCCGCTCTGCTTGCCTCCTGCAGTGACAGTGGCCTCCAGTGAGCAGAACCCCGTCCTCATCATCGCGGTGGTGGCCATCGCGGTGCTGACGGTGCTGGTGTCCGTAGTGATTGGTGTGATGGTCTGGAGGAGGTGAGTGGAGCAGGGCTGAGGAGGGTTGGGCTGGGGCAGGGGTGGGGGACCGAGGAGAAGCTCCACAGCTGGGGCTCTGAGGAGCACGGGGCAGCGCTGGCACTCAGCCTGGCAGTGGGGCTGAGCTGCTGCTGGCTCCTCGTGCTGTGGGGCTGGGCTCTGTTCCTCAGCACTGCGACTTGAGTCTTCTCCATCCAGCCAGAGGCTGCTGCCCCGGTAATGGTGTGCATCTTCATTCTCGTTGCAGGCAGTGTGGGTACAGCAAAGCCAGCCAGGATGGGGATGAGGAGCTGTACTTCCACTGTAAGTGAAGCCAGGCCACCGTGGCCAGTAGGACCGCGTGGGGATCCCTGTATTTATTGCTATTAATAGCCCAGCTCCTGACAAATCAGCCCCGAGTCCTTGCTTCTGAAGTGTTGTCATCCTGCATTATCCTGCAGCGGGGGCTCAGCACAGCGAGGCTCTCTGGGGACAGCAGCTTGACAGCTTCATAAGGCAGTGTCCGTCCTTCCCGCACACAGGTCACTGCTGTGCTGAAGGAAATGGGGATGCGTTCGGCTTTCCACAGGGTGTATGAAATATTCTGTCAGCTTTTCACAAACAGCTACAGGAGAATACAGCTCTGTTTTCTGGGGCTACTTTTGATTATTGAGCAGCAATAAATTTACAGACAACAGTTGTCAAAGGAAATTCAGATGTCACGACTGATGAGTTTATTTGATTCCTGGCATATGCCCTTGAAGCACACACATGTTCCTCTGCTCCCCAAAGCATTTTGGAAGCAGCAGAGCCTGCACGCTTCTGGGATGCAGCTTGGTCATTTCTCCTGGCCTTGGAGTGCCCCCCGCTGCCCTCAGGACTTTGCTGAAGGTTTTCCATGTGGGGTGAGGGCAGCTGCCTGGTCTTGGGAAGACGAATGGAGCTGAGGTGGAAGGGAGGCCTTGTGCGGTGTGGCACCTTCCTAGAGCAATCTGGCTTTGCTTTTCCCCCATGTGCTGGTCCTGGATGGGCCAAGCAGCTTGTGCCAAACATCCATTCTCTTCCTTACCTTGCCCAGGGAGAGGAGGGGACATGGCAGTGCTGTAGCAGGGGCCTCACAAGAGGCAGAGCTGATGTTCTTTGGCCGTTGTTTTGGCCGTTTGTTCTCAGGAAATGTGAATTAGGGTTTTGAGGCAGCCCCAGCAAGTGGCTGTTTCCCCTCTGGAGCTTTGCAAAGGCTCCCATCAGTGGGTCAACCTGTTCCACACTCTTTTGCTGGATGTGCTCCCAGGATGGGTCACTCTTGTGCAGCAGATGGTGGCTGCCTGCAGGAAGCATTTTGCTGCCCAGGCTGCTAATCGAGGGGACCTGGGACATGGCCGTTGTTCATTGTTATAATTATCTCTCTTAGAGGTCTTGGGAAGGGAGACAATTTGGATACTTGAGGATTAGCATGAATGCCAGGTAGGCTCAGTCCAGGAGGGCACTGCAGTAGAGTGAAGGAGCTGTTCTCCTTTAACCCAGGGGTTGGGTTCATTTAATCCCAGAAGGAATTCTTTAGCAACCTTAAATCTGAGTCTTTTGCTTTGCTTATATAAAGGTGGCAAGTTAGTCCTGGCAGCAGACCTAGAGCTGGCTAACCTGCAAGGGCTTTTCCTTGGTCAGGTGGGCAGGAGCTCTGCCAAGCATTTCTCACGCACCCTTTCTGCCTTTCCTGCAGTTAAAATACCAACCAGGAGGACGTACATCGACCCTGACACTTGTGAAGACCCCATGCAGGCTGTGCACCTCTTTGCCAAAGAGCTGGATAACGCCAGTATTAAAATCGAGAGGATCATTGGGACAGGCAAGTTCTCCCCAGTGGTGGTGGTGGCAGCTCGCTGCTGTGGTCCCGCCTGAGCCGTGGTGCCACAGGCATGTGACAGCTCTCCTGCTGCTGCCCACAGGCTCTGCCCACCTTACCAGCATCTCTCGGGGCAGCTTCTCGTCCTCCAGCACCGTCAGCACCACAGACCCTTGCCCTTGGTCTTGTCTTGGGGGGGTACCTGCAGAGGGGAGGTGAGAGTGGGGCTGGTGAGTATCTTGTTCAGGAGCTGGGTTTCACATTCCCCTTGTTTTTTCTGAGGCACTCAGTACAGCTGAGAGAGGCACGGGCCAGAAAGCATCAGCAATTATCTGCATCTGGGCAGTTTGACAGCAGCATCCAAACTATTTATAAATATGTGAACTTAATGATTTATTGATTTTCATCAACTTCACTGCCTAAAACTTAAAAGCAAATTAAAATCCCCTCACGGGGCCCTAGAGCCTTAATCGCTAATGTGTGTGAGAACATGGGAAACACGATTACTCTGTGTCGTTTCTTTTCCTAAAGATAAATTCAGCTGCAGAAATAGAAGAGGTGGAGGAAGGGAAGAGGGAAGGGTTTGCCCAGCAGCTTAAAGGACAGTGTTGCAGGGAAGAGGACACTGAGGAGAAGAGGAGGTTATCTTTGTAGCTTCTAGGTGGAGCAGCTGGAGCTAATCCCACATACCTTTGAGAAGCAAATTGTTGTTTGCAAAATTAAGAAAAATTAGTCAGGCATACATGTAAATGTAAGGAATTTGGGAGGGTATTTGTCTTATTGCTGACCTAACTAGTACCTGACTTTCAAATCAATGAAGCTTTTCATAGCTGCACATTTTTTGCTGTATAGCCAATATTGGCCTTTTCTTGTTGTGAACTTGGTAGCTCCTGTTGTGAAGTGCATGGCTGCACAGAGTGGGATGGATGCTGCCCCTCAGTGCCAGCAGGAACCCCCCTGGCCCTGCCGTGCTCCGTGCCGGGGGGGCAGAGGCTGCCTGTGCCGAGCTGGGAAGCAGAACGGGCCAGGCCCTGAGAGCGTGAACTCGGTAGCTGGGGGTTTATCTTCCCTTCATAGGGAAAAGCACAATAGACACTTGAGCAGCACATGGAGAGAATGGCTTAGAGGTGTGGGAAGAAGAAGAAATACCACTGCATTATCACATGTTCTTGGTGTCATATGCTGATGCTAAACTTGTGTGCAGGGCTGTGTGTTCTGCAGAGGTGGGGGAAGGTGGTGAAACAGACAGCAGGGGGGACCTGCAGCCACGCAGGGCTCCGCGTGTCTGAGTTCACAGATTGGCAAATCCTCTGCTGAACGACGGGACGATCTTGTGTCTGCACGGCAAGACACATCACTCGTGCTACACGAGCACACTTTATGGTCCCAAAGCAGAGGAACCCCCCTGGAGGGAAGCGGTGAGGGACTGAGGGACATCCTTCTGCGGCCGCTCCTTAACTCCTCTCTGTGCTGCGCAGGAGAGTTTGGAGAAATCTGCCGGGGCTGCCTGAAGCTGCCCAGCAAGCGCGAGCTGCCGGTGGCGATCCAGACCCTGCGGGCAGGGTGCTCGGAGAAGCAGCAGCGCTCGTTCCTGGCAGAGGCGAGCACCATGGGCCAGTTCGACCACTCCAACGTCATCCGCCTGGAGGGGGTCATCACCAGAGGTGAGGGGTCCCAGGCTACCGGCCACGGGCAGTGGAGGAAGACTCCTCTGCAGGCTTGAGCTGTTCTTTGGAGCAATGGCCTGGTTTTTTTTGCGGGGGGCAATGCTCTTGCTCTCTGGGGATCAGATGGTTTTTTATGTATTAGCTATTTTAGCATTCTGATGATTAATAAAATGCTTACAGCTAGGTGAATAAATCCAGGTAGTAGGACTGGCTTAGCAGCAAAACTGTGCGCTCCTCATAAAAGCAAATTGAAGTGAGGTTCTGTCAGTAAAACAGATGACTCCGCTCCTGGCTCTCGGGGGAGCGTGTGCACCGCACTGGTCTGCAGCTGATGTGGTTAAATGGATATTCATGTAAATCCAAAGAAACGTGTTGATTTTAACAATCTTTTTTGTTAGGTAAGGAAGGATTTGTGTCCTGAGTCTTGGGCTGAGCAGGTTGTTGGTGCTTTTGCTGGGTAGCACTGTCCTTTGTGAAATGGTTCAGTGGCCTGGAAAAAGGAGCATCTGATACTGGGATCTAGTGGGTTCCCAGCTGGGAACCACAGGAAACCCTCAGATCTGTGGCTCATAACAAACTGTCTGAGCTAAAGTCCTTGTCTGCCTTAGTAGGCAGGCAGCACGGGCTGACCACGCCAGAGGTTAGCACTGGATTTCTGACACCCGTGGTGTGGGAGCTGCCAGAGCCGAGGGCAGCACTCATGCTGTGCTCCTTGTCTGTCCATGCAGGGAGCACCCTGATGATAGTGATGGAGTACATGGGGAATGGAGTGCTGGACTCTTTCCTCAGGGTGAGTGCTGGGAGCCAGTGGTGACTGCAGGGGTCTGCCACCCACTGCTCTGCTGGCAGTGCCCCTTTGAACTGGGCATTACTTAACTTTGGCTTTTCCTCCATTTCTTTACAGAAACATGAGGGACAGTTCACGGCCACCCAACTCGTTTCCATGTTGCAGGGAATTGCCTCTGGCATGAAGTACCTGGCAGAGATGGGTTATGTACATAAAAGCCTTGCTGCCCACAAAGTCCTTGTGAACAGCAGCCTGGCATGCAAAATAACTGGTTTCAGACGGCCACAAGAAGATAAGATGGAGACCATCTTCTCCACCATGGTAAGCTGCATTTCCAAATTCTATTGTCAGCATTCTCTAAAAGCAAAATGCTGACTGAACGGATACAAAACCTCTGCAGAGGTGGATGTCCCTGGCTGCACTGTGTGGCCAGGGCCAGGAGCAATTGGACCGGGGCTGGTGTCACTGGGGAGGTTTGCATCCTGCTCTGAATGCTGAGTAAGGATCAGATCCAGAACGAGGCAGCTTCCACTGGTGGAGTTAATAAGACATACAGCAGTCCTGCTCCAGAACCAGTGTTTTTCCTAGGCTCCCATTTCCTTCCTCATGTAGGAATGCGGGCTCTGCGTCTTTGCAGCTTCTTTCTCACCTAGAAATCAAATGCATTTAGCCAGGGAACTGCACAGCAGCTGTTCGGCACCGTTCCTCTGGCCGCAGCCCTCCTGCACACCTTTGCGGACTGGCAGAGAGGTGGCAGGTGGCTGGAAGCAGCTCTGGCAGCTTCAGGGTTCCTCATGTCCGTTTTATCACTTGTAATGAAATTCATGGTTTTCAATTAAGAATTTAAGTCCTGCTTGATTGGCACTCACGCCTTGTCAGCTCAGTGTGTCCCCTCGGTACCTGTGTGCGCTTGGAGATGCTGCTGGGAGCCCTTGGACACAGAGCTGGGGGCCTGCCCTGCACCCATGGGTCCCTGTGGCCCCACAGCCTCTTGCTGAAGCTGGCTCACCCTCCCTGCTTCTGTCACAGCCTTCTCTGGCCTGTCTACTTGCGGGTGCATCCATGTGTGTTTAACTGCAGAGCGACATGACGTGTTTCACTCGGTTATGCTGCAGCTGCCTGGTATCAGATGGGGCTGTTAGTGCATCACATCAACCATGCATTAATATTTCAAGGAGCATTGATTCCTCAATCAAATGAGCACTTATTGTTTGCAGGGAGCATTGGGCAGCACCAAGGAGGCAGCAGCTGATGTGTTCTGGATGCAGGGACCCGGTGCCGGTGTCCCGGTGCAGGGTATGGGTGGCCCAGGGGGAAGAGCCTGTTTTGCAGGGTTTGGCTCACGCTCTGCTGGGAGCTGCAGTGTTTGCCAGCTCTGAGCAGGCAAGCGGCAGAAAAGAGCCCTAGAAAACTTTCAGCCATTCTCCCCAGCTACAGGGAACTCGGTGCGCTCTGCAGGGAGAGCCCCCCCATCCCGAAAAGTCGCTGGCAAAGCGTGGCCCCCTCGCCGGACACGGCAAGTGTCACCTGCGGGCTGTAGCCCAGCCGTGGCTGTTGTGCCGCAGAGCTCTCCCGCAGAGTTGTCCTGGCACTGGCACGACACCGGGAACGGAGCAGCCCGCTGAGCGAGGGGATGGAGAGCCCAGCAGGAGCGCTGGCTTTTCCCACGGCGGTGCAGCAGGGCTGTGGCTTTGCAGTCGAGGTCTCGTCACTGTTAATTGCAATTAGCTGTGGTGTCTGTCACCTGCTTCCCCCAGTGCATCCAGTGGGCTCTGCAGAAGCCAAGATGGGGATTGCTAATTACAGGAGAGCAAGCCAGGGTGGAGGGACTCTGTGCAGCTCTGAGATGGTTTTCATTAAATATTAATATATGAAATGCCATCAGCTCTTCACAGAGACTTTCTCTTCTCCTGTTAATATTTCAGGACTCACACCCCCGTGTAGCTTACGGTTGCATGCTCATTTTAAAACAAATTGAGATAAAAGTTTTCTCTTAGTACTAAACCTGCACGTGGCACATGGGCTTGCTCAGTGTCTACCCTGCAATGGCACGACTGGCTGCCCAGGAATCATGTGCGTCGGCTGCATCCCGCTGTGTGAGCACATCATTTCTCCTCTTCTGCCCATCCAGCGTGGGAAGAGCCTGGTGCTGTGGTCGGCCCCTGAAGCCATCCAGTATCACCACTTCAGTCCAGCCAGTGACGTGTGGAGCTTCGGCATTGTCATGTGGGAAGTGATGTCCTACGGCGAGAGACCCTACTGGGACATGTCCAACCAGGACGTGAGTCCCTGGTGCCGCGTGGTAGCTGGTGATGTTGCTGTGTCTGATGGTGTGTGGGTGGCTCTGTGGTGGACAGAGGAGCTGTTACTGCTCCCCAGGCAGGGTGTGCAGAGGGTGGTTTTGCCCAGGGGTTTGCCTTTGATCTGCATCGCAGTGCCTGACCCTGTCCCCTCACCTCCTCTGCCGCTGCAGGTGATGAAGGCTGTGGAGGACGGGTTCCGTCTGCCTGCCCCGGTGAACTGCCAGCCACTCCTCCACCAGCTCATGCTCGACTGTTGGCAGAAGGACCGCAGCCAGAGACCCAAGTTCTCGCACATCCACAACATCCTGAACAAGATGGTGCAAAGCCCAGAGCCCCCGGAGTGCCCCAGCTCCACGTGCAGCAGGTGATGGTCCCCTTGTTTCCTTGGCTGTTGTTCTGCTTTTCTGCCAGTTCCACCTTGGGCGGGCTGTGCCCTGCACCCTCCTCACCGCCCTGTTCTGCTGGCAGGTCCCACAGCACGTCCATCCCCCTCACCGAGCGCACCTTCTCAGCCTTCCCATCTTTCAGCTCCGTGGGTGAGTGGCTGGAAGCAATAGAGATGGGCAGGTACAAAGACAACTTCACCGCTGCAGGCTACTGCTACCTGGAGTCGGTGGCCAGGATGACAGCCCAGTAAGTGAACTGGTTTCCTGGCTCTATAACCTTGTGTCAGTGGGTGCAGCGCGAGTTTTCAGTGACAGTCAGGCAACACTAAACAAGAGGATGGATCTTCCAAAGCAGTCTGTGAGAGTTTGCTGGCATGGGGAGGGCTGTGTGTGTTGTGCATCTCAGTTGCTGGCTTTTGAAGCTGAGATTTAAACCTGGAGTTTGTGACTTGAACCTCTGATTTCTGACAGGAGTCATGTTCCCTGTCCCCTCCAGAAAGCAGCATCAAATTGGATGCAATTTACTGATAACCTGTTACGCAGGCAGAACAGGGTCCAGAGCCCGGAGCTGTCTCACACGTGATGTGCTGCCTGCACCTATTGCCCCTGGGTGCCCTGTCAGGGTCTTTGGCTGGGACAGCAGGTTGGGGGTTTATTACTTTGGCAGATCCACGATAGCCTGATAGTCTGAACCCTGCACTGCCCTTGTTTTTCATTGCTGACATGGGGCTTGTTTTGCAGAGATGTCCTCAGCCTGGGGATCACGCTGGCAGAGCACCAGAAGACCATCCTGAGTGGGATCCAGACTCTCCGGGCCCAGGTGATCCAAATGCATGGCCGAGGTGTGCAGGTGTGACCCAGCCCCCCCAGAGTGCAGAGCCCCAACCCGGCTCCCAGCGAGGACACAGCCAGCCGGCCCCAACCTGGACCAGTCTCTGAAACCTCGCGGTCTCAGGTGGGATGTAGGAATCACTGGGCTGCTGCCAAACAAGTCATTCCACGTGGCAAGAGAGCAGGGCTTCCTGTCCCCTGTGCCGGGGAAGGCGAGGATTCCTGGACACGAGCGGTGTGCCTGGGTGGCTGTGCCTCTCCCTAGCACTGTTCTGTAAGATGAGTCAAACTGTAATGATGCCATTTCATATGGTAATTAGGTTAACAGGGTGGATGGACATTTGTGCTCTGTCTTAATCCAGAGCTGACAGCATTTTCCTATCTAGCATCCTACTGGTGAGATCCGTGGGTATTTTTATACAAGCTGACATGTTCTAGCAACCCCACAAGGAACTTTTATTGCTTTTATTTTTAGAGACCGGAGCACAGCTCACACCCAGCACCCAACTTCTGGAAGGTGACTTTCCCCATCTGCTATGCTGAAGGAAATTCTTTCCCAGCCGCGTCCCTTCCTCTCCAAGTTACTGAGTCTTGACAGCACAGTTGGTGAACAAAACCAAATATTCTCCGCTAAAGTGCAGAGCAAATGGTGCTGAATGTTTCTAAGGCTCTCTGACAAGACAATTTCAGGGGAAGAAATTAAAAGCTTTGAAGAGAGCCATAGCAAAGAAAAGGAAAGCAGTGGAGCCCTTGGGCTGTCCTGCTGATGCTCTCAGCCATCGCTGCCTCGTGTGCAGGTCCTGGTGCCTCATTTTTACTGCACAGCCCAGCAGCGAGGTGGGAACTTAGACCAGAGCAACAGGCACCGCTCTGCTGCCCATGAGACAGGCTGAGCCCACAGGCAGAGACCTGCCACCCGTGCAGGACTGATGCTGAAGCATCTGCTGCTACTTCAGCCTCCCTTCCCTGCTTCCTGCCTTGCAGTTTTGCAGGCAGTGTGTCCTGTATCTTGCCTTTGCTGGCTTCATGGGCAGCTGTAGTGGGCTTGGACTGTGGTCCCTGTGCTGAGGAGCAAAGTGGGCAGAACATCATTGTGTGCCCACAGCCATGGGCTGACCCCAGAGCCTGTGGACTCCCTGCAGTCAACTGAGCTGGAGCATCCACCTCAGCCTTCCACCGCATGCCAATGGCTGGGCAGAGGTCTGTGCCCCAGGGCTGCAGTGCCAGTGCATCCTGCAGCACCCACAGCCTCTGCAGCGGGGTGCACCCCAGGTCTGGGTGTTTGTGCTGGGGCTGTACTGAAGGGATTGTGCACCCCAGCTCTGGATGCTGGGGCAGAACTGACTGTTGCATCCATGGATCCAGAGATCCTGCTGTGCGATCCAGGTGAATCAGGGCATAAGAGCACTTTATTTTATTGCAGAGGGAGCACAGTGCTGCCTGCCTTGCGTGCCAGCAGTTCCCACCAACACAGTCCTGATCCCTGATGGAAGACATAAATAGCATCTGCTTAATAATACAAGTTTCCTTGAAGTTAGTTAATTAAATGGGTCTTTGCAGCTTGTACAGAATTTTGTAGGCCTTTTATTATCATCTGTAAGTATTGCAAGTGAATTATTAATGATGTAAGGCAAAGATTTACAAAGGCAGTGAATGCTGAGGGAGATGTTCACAGTGCGTCTGGAAATCTGTTTGAGTCAGACCCTCCTGTTCACCTGCTTTGAGAGGATGGGGATCTAAATGGTCACTGAGCAAAGGGTCCTACAGCCTCTTGCTGTAGGCAGCTTCCCTGCCCAGCCATCTTCCTTCCCTCTGCTTGTGTGGTCAAGCAGAGTGACACAACCATGGGTGCTGGTGGAGGTCCTGGGCCCACTGACCTTCACAGAGCATGTCACCATAGGGATCCAGCTTCTGCTGAGTAAAGCCTCAGTCACAGTTGTTCCCTTTTCACTGGCCCTCAGGCTCTGCTGGGTCCAGGAGTGCTCAAGATTAACAATTCACTTCTTCCACATGTTTTAGCTTGATTGTGTCAGAGATCAGAACTCTCTGCCTGAACTTCACTGACCTGTGGTCTCAAGAAGTGCCACCTACTGTTGGTTTATCAGTTTTCTGCCCCATGCCGGCCTTCCCAGGCAGTGCCATGGTGAGCAGCACACACTGCAGCCGCTCTTGGTCCCACAGGCTGGTTCACAAGGGCAGGTTCCCACACACAGGGGTAGCGAACATGAAGGGGGGTGTGAGACTGCACAGACACGTGAGGGTGTGCAGAGCGTGAGGTGGGACCCAGAGCTGCCATTGTCTGTGGGGCCTCCCCGGCAGCGGGCAAGTGCTGGGTGCTCTGGGGAGCTTGCTGCTCTCTGGGGTAAAAAAGCTCCCCCCTTCCCGCCACCTCTGCTGTTTAAACAGCATTCCCCAATGTCACCTGGTTAGTTTAATGGAAATAATTTGCCTTTAAGTTTGGCCCTTACCTGGTCTGGTTGGTTGCCGTCCCAGAAGAGTGATAACGATGAACGTAAACCTTCATTTGGTAGAATGCTGGATCCAGAGGATCAAGTGCAATTTGTATGCTCTTTATGTTTACATTTTATCTATAGAGAAAATATATTATAGTTCTCTAGGCAAGGAGTTCAACCAACTTGATTCCAGATCCTCTCCCCCATCTCCCTGCTCTTGTCCTGCCCACTGGGATTTCCAGCATCCCCCTGCGTCAGGATGCAGGGAGCTGTGCTGGGAGGTCACTGCCGAGGGGCTGGCTCCAGGCTGGTGCAGTGGCTTTCAGGGAGGTCTGGGGAAATCCAGTGCTTGGGGACGAGGTGATAGAGAGCTTCAGAGTCTGGGAAATGGACCTGGCCCTGAGCAGGCAGCAATATGTTCCTCTTGAACCTCCCAGAAGGGACCCTGTCTCCAAAGTTACGGATGTGAGGAGGTGCCAGCTCTGGGTGCTGCCTACAGCTGCCCTCAGAGCTGCTGGGATCTGCTCCTCAGTCCCCCTGAATGTTGCCTACCTGGAGCAAGAAACCTCAGCTCAGCCTTTCTAGGGTGATGGCAGTTCCTCCTGGGCTGCTGTGCCTGGTGGTTTGCTGGGAGCTGGGGGTCCCTTAGGAAGGAGCTGTGGCTGTAGGGGCAGTGGTCCCACAGCTGCTGAGCTCTGCACGGGACTGGCAGCTCCAGTGCCCTTTGCTGGTGTAATCGTATCATGCTGGCTCTGTGCTAGAACTCCTAGTAAAAAGGAGACCATCTTTCAATCATTTCTTTAGTGTTTCCCCCACTGAATTAGGCTCCCATGCTGCACTCTCCAGAACAATCAGAATGGAAGGTGTAATTTCTTTGCCTGCATCTCTCTAGCTGTTCCCCAAAGAAATTCAGTGTTTAATTACTTTTCTGAGTTAGTCTGCTGAGGGACTTGGATGTGCTGTTTCTTTTAGACAGTGTGGTTCTGGGGATGAGACTGTGCTCTAACTCCCCAGAAACAAGAGCTATTTGCTTTCCTGGTCTCTCCTCAAAGAAAGGAAAGAAAAAGCCCATCCTGGAAGTGAGCTGTCTAGCTAGCGTGTTGCAACAATAAACACTTGTAATTGAGCTCCTCATCAACCCTGAAGATAATAAAATGTGCAAATTAAGCTATAGATTGTTGTTATGATTTTAAAATTAACTTACATCCTCTCAGCACCTCTCTTTGGGGAAGCATTCAATGCCTTCTAATTAAATTAATTAGTAACACTGTTTTGAAGCTGCTCGACTGAGGGAAATGCCTCAAACTGATTTCAGTCTCTGTGCCCATCCAGGCTCTGACACGTGCAAGGCTCCTTCCCCTGAGCTTCCTCATCTCCAGTCCTGAATCTCCCCATCTGTGTCATGTCTTATTTTCCCTGAGACCAGGAGGATGGATCCTGACCCTGCAGCTGGTCTGGGTGCTGCATCCTGCACAGCACCTGCAGGATCAGACCCCATGGGGCTATCGGGGTGCATGAGGGAGGGGGGACAAGGGAGATGTGTCTCCCATCCCCAGGGATGGCCAAAGGGCTGAGGCAGTGTTAGAGCAGGAACAATGTGCTGGTGCTGAATTGAGGAGGCTCCAGCCACAGCCCGACACGGAGCTGCTCGGTGTGGGCAGGACCTGCAGCTTCTCCGTCACCAGGATCCTGCAGCACCCACCTCGCATGAAACCAAAACTGGAATCAAGTCGGTTCATCTCCAGATGCTTTTTGATATTCATTAGCCACCTGTTATATACTGTAAATACGTACTTGAGAAGTCAATATATATTTTTATAATCTTGAAACAAATGTAATATAATACTGTAAAGGACACTGTGTACATTTCATGTTTGAACTATAGTCAGACATCTCCAGGGAATCACAGTTGGTTTGGAATAAATAATAATAATAATAAATGGTAATAAAGGTCTATTGACATTTTTGTTAATTTTGTATTTATGGAACTATGAAGATTGCAATAATGAGATATCTAAATACCTAAGTAAAAACAACCATTAATTCTGCTCTGGCTTGTCTGTGTGGATCATTTCAGGTGGTCTGATGAGAAGTGTCACTTTAGCAAGGGTAGCAGTGTCAGGTGAGGAACAAATTTAGTAGCAGCAAGGTGGGAAATGATGCAGTTTTATTAAATCACAGCTGCGCTAAGATGAGCACCTTTGCTCCTGCTGCAGAGGTGCAACTCGGGATGGTGATTTCTTGCTGCTGACACTTTGTTAGGGGAGAAAAACCCAATGACTTAGCTAGCACAGCCTGTGTGTTTTGTGGACAGTAAGGTCCAGTTGGGCTGTCAGGCCTGATGCTGCTGGGGCAGGCAGGAGTTGCTCCTGTCACCCTGAGGACCAGGTAACCTTGGCAGTGCTCGCAGTGCGGGGCTGTCAGTACGTGTGCAATTGTCAGTCTGATACACGTGTTGCTGTGTAAGTGTGGGGATGCTGCTGAGCAGAGGGAAAACGCCGCAGAGTTACTGCACTCGAGGCATGTAATTAATTGTTTAACTGAGGAAACAAAAGCAGTGTATGGCCAGCATGTAAAATGCAAGCACTGCACAAACAAGAATATTTAGAAATAATTCAATGCGACTCTCACTAGCTCACATTTCTTCTCTCTTTCTTAGGCTGCTTAATGCCAAAGACCGCGCACAAAAGCCCGCTCCCGTATGCTGACAACAGTGACAGCTGCTGGGAAAAAGGAACTGAATGGGTGCTTAAAATGGGTGAAGTCTATTTGCCTTCTGTCGATCAATTAATGCAGCCAGTCTTCAGTAGGAGCCTGGCCAGGGCTATATATATGGCACTATAAAGAAATCATCAGAGCTCTGAAGTGGGACTCTGAATAGTGGTTTGCACATCACAGCCAAGCTGATGTATTTTTTTCCCATTTTTCTGAACTCGTGCCTCCTGTGGTCCAAGGGTGATGATTTTGCCTCCCTTCTGTGACCTTCCTGGCCTGATCTTGGCTGGGGACTGTAGGACACCTCCCCAGCTGGCTGGGGAACCCCGTGCTGCTGAGAGGCTTGTTACCCCCAGCACAGACAAGGAGGGGGTGCGGTGAAGGGCTGAGGTGATGCTGGGGGTGGTGAGGGTCTCCATGGGCCCCACTCCCACAGTATGTGGGCATGGGCAACTCCCCCAGGGAACGTGCCAGGCGAAGGCTGCGGTGAGCCAGGGAAATCGAGCCATTAATAACTGAGCTCATGTCGTATGGAAACAAGCCTGTCACCGGCTGCTTGCAGTGGCTTGCAGGGAGGGACGGGAAATCATTGACAGCTGCCTCCCTGTGCACTGGGAAGGGTCAGCGGGAGAGGCGGTCGGAGCAGCGCAGGTACTGGCCACAGCTCCATGGCCATGGCTCCCTACGTGGGAGGCAGCAGCTCCGGATTCCCTCCCAGGTCTAAGCCTTGGTCCTTGCTTTCAGACTCCAGAGCCCTTCTCCTGTCTTCCTTGGCAGGTTTGAGCTCATCTCACTTGGTGCCTTGTGTAACGAATGAAAATACAAATAAGGAAGGTAATTGCCCATAAACGAGTCGTTACACACCTGTATAATTAGCTGGCATTAATTAATGGCACAAAAGGGGTTCCTTCTGCTCTGCACCCAGGGAGCAGGGGGGTTTCTCAGCTGTCCCAGCATGGGTTACACTCGAGCCTTTTCCTGCATTGCCCACCACCGAGGCAGATTTTCTGGCTTACTGGGTCAAGCTGCTGCACTGACAAGTGTCAGTGTCTCCCTGCCCAGTTTTAGCTGGATGCTTTGTCTTTATAACTCAGTCCTCGCAGTTTTACAACTGCCCTGTTGCAGTGATGGATTGCAGGGCTGACATTGAAGCTGCTGCTCCTTCTTCCACCACCCTCTCTCTGCTGATGCAGCTGACCAGACTGTGAATATTTTCTGCACAATGGATCAGAGAAAACCTCTCTCCATCTAATTCCATTTCCCTGATCTGGAGGTTTCAGGGAAAATTGCATCCTGGTCTACAACTGTGCATGTGTCATGTATATCCAGCAGTGGACTTAGCAGCTTCTGACCTGTGCTGTGTCTTTGAGGAAGAAAACAAGCTGTGGAAAATGTCTGGAAAATCATAGCAAACAGCACAGTTATCACACTGTGCACAGCCAGCCCCTGGCTGAGCAGTGACGCTGTCAGCTCCTGCACCCTGGAGAGCTTCCCAGTGCCAGCCCCGCAACCCTGGCTCCCCCAGTGCAGATGGAGACCATGCTGTAATGGAGGATGTCACTCCCTGGTGACAAAGGAGGGATCAATAAGCTCTTAACGCTGAGACACGGCAAAATGCGAGATGCAGCAGGGATCAGTCAGGGAAGGGCTCAGCACTTGGCAGGTGCTGCCTCATACAGGATGATTTTTTTTTAATAAAACATTTATTGGGCGGTGCTGGTGAGAGCAGCTGGCTGCAGGGCCGGCAGGTCGAGTCTCAGGGAGAGCAAAGGAAGAGCCAAATCTACTCTTACCCTCGTTCTCACTTAGTGGCCTCAGACACAAAATCCATCACCTTCCCTGTCCTCTTTTGGACATTTACTGCAGAGAGGGTGTGTGGCCCCATCTCTGTGATGATGGCTCATGAGGCCAGGACGAGCCACCGCTCCCGTGACAGTGGTGTGGTGGGGTCAGCCCAGCCCAGCCTCACTGGCCCGTTTCCCCGTCCTCCTCACGCAGGAAGGAGGCGGGCAGGAGAAGAGCGATGCCCAGGGAATGTTAAAAAGCCTAGCTCTGGAGAAAGAGCAACATTTAAATATGAACAACTGCTAATTATCAGGAAGAGCCAGTGCCATCTATCATCATAATCAGTGATCTGTCAGTTCAAGTGTCACCGCGATGGATGCATCATTCCTCCCGGGATTAATCTCCCACCGTCTCGGTGCATGAGCAGAGCACTGCTCTCTGGCTTCCCTGGAGAACAGTGCCCGTGTTACCCCCAGCTGGGTGTGGGCAGCAGAGCCGTCCAGCCCTGCCACTGGGCACACTGGTGGGGACAGAGCTGTCAGTCCTGGGCTCATCCGGCAGGAGCAGCCACGGAGCTCTGGCTTGGCTGCGTCTGCAGCAGATTGGGGACCGACCCAGGAGTGCCTGGGCTAAAGAAAGTGCTGGGGTTTGTGGCACGTCCCAGTTCTGGTGGCCTTGGCGTGGGACTGGGTGCTCGTCAACAGCACCAGTGCAAGATCCCCACCCTGCCCCATGGTAGCCTCACCTCAGCTGCCTTTGCCCTTACCAGTGCCTGCTGACAATGGAGCCATCTGCCCAGCAGCAAGAGAAGCCTGGAAGGCACAAGAGCCGTTTAATTACACAATTATAAATGTCTTTGGCCTTTTTATCTTGCCGAGGCTGATGAGCACCTTCAACATCAGACAAAGAGCTGCTGTTATCACACGGCACAGTGGCTGCCTTCTGGGCAGCAGCCACAGCTGAAGGGGCACAAACAAAAGCAGAGGAATAATACTGAGTCAGCAGGTCCGGATCAATCCCTGAGCCACAGGCTCTGCTGCACAGCCACATCTTGGGGAGTTTGAGCTGGCCCTTTTCCTGACTTACTTTGCTTATATTCCAACAACCTGTCACAGCCAGAGCCTTGACAGCAGGACCCTGTGGGCTGACAGAGACGTGGCTCTGCCACTACCTTTGTTAGCACAGTGTTTGGACACAAAACACACCTGGGATTGGACTGGCACTGCTGGCTGGGATGTGTCCTTACCCTGCTGCGTGCTGGAGGCTGGTGGCAGATCTCCAGGGGAAAGGACAGGCTTAGAAGATTTCTACTGTTTCAATTACAATGAAGAGCCCTTATAAGGTATTTTCCCCAGGCACCTGCCTCCTCACCCCTTGCTTTTTTGGGTGGCATCTCAGACAATGTAAGTAACTAAATGGCAATTTTAATGAGTCCTGGTTTATTAGCAGACCGGACTTTCAGGAATCAGTTGTGCCAGGAGGAATGCTGCACAACTGTTCACAAAGCTCACTGCAAACAGGTACATTTGAAGCGAGCCAGTGGGCTGCTAGAGCAGGTGAACAGCCTTGGCACCTCTCAGGAGAAGCAGATGTCCTCAGTGCTTGGCACAGCAGAGCAGGCTGAGTGACCAGCTGGCATCCTGAGGCCACACAGGGCACCATGACCACTGCCAGCACCAGCACCTCCTCTCCCTGCCATGGCAGCAGCCCTGGGAGGCTCCTGTGCCCAGCAGGGCTCCCTAAGCTGCAAAAGTCAGAAACTCTCACTGGAGAGATGCAGAGGCCGCCTATGTGGGTCTGTATCATACCAACAAAACCTACATTAGATGACAAACTCCACGAAGTGTTGGGAACCGGCAGCAGCTGAGCAAACACGTTCATTAGAGGTGCAGCCACATCAGGCTGTGGGGTGCTGCCGAACGTGGCTGCTCATTAAGTCAAACTTTACAAATGGGTGATGAAATATTTACCCGCAGCCATTTAGCAGAGAAGAGCAGCGTGGTGCCACCCAGCTGTCACTGCCATCTCCATGGCGGTGGCACTGCCAGCCCCCCCCTGGCAGTGGGGTCGGGAACATCCTCCTGCCTGCTCTGCCCCACACAAAGCCCAGGCTCCGGAGAACAGCCAGGAGCTGTTTGCAGAGGGACAGGGGGTAGGGGCACCCCCGGGCAGGATGGGTCATGGTCTGGGGACCTCCTCCGGGTGCTGTGATGAGCCCCCCAGGTCCCTGCAGCATGTGGACCCCCCCCCCTCCTCCAGGTGCCTCTAGCACGTGGAGCCACCCCCGGTCCCTGCCGTGTGTGGAGGTGGTCTTGCTCTCTGCACAGCGCCAGAGCAGCACAGCTCACTACTTTTAGTACAGTCACAAACACTCCATTAAACTGCACAGTATTTAAATCCATAATGGAGCTGGAATAAAGCAGCAGCAGCAGCAGCAGCAGCTTATCCCCGCCGGAGCCCTCCGTCATCTGTTACAAAGTGGCACTTTGAGGCAAACGTGCAGATTTGGCTAAGATCTTAAAACTGGGCAATTCAGGTTTTTCTTGCAGGTCCCTGCTCTTCAACAATGCCAGTTCTCACTAACACTTCCCCAGGGTGATACTGGGCCTGTTAGGTGTGTGCTGTGGAGTGCTCAGTCACGATGGAGCAGCTACGGGGCAGTGCTGGAGCTCAGCTTCATTTGTTTCCTGCAAGTGGCCGTGCCCCACCATATCATGAGTGCCATGATGCACTCACTGGGCAGCAGTATGCAGGTATTTACCTCCCACCAATCCCCTCTGCAGCTCACCTTGGGCTGTGCCAAGGCCTCTCCCCATCCTGCCCAGGTGCCATCTCCTCTGGACGGACCATGAGACCTTCAGTGCTCAGTCTGATCCCAAGGCTCCTGTCTCAGTGCAGCCTGGAAATCGAAAGCTCTTGGCCTGATTCTCATGCCAGCCCCGGCCTCAGTGCAATCACCACGTCTGATGGACAGATGGACCTTGTGGGGAGGCCGGTACCTGGTGCATCCTGACCAGTGCCACTGCTGGTGCTGCCCAGGGGCTGTCTGGCTGCAGCGCTGGGGCTGGAGAGCTCTGGCAGCCCATGGTGGGTCAATCTCTCCAGGCAGCTATAGGGGTGGCCCTCACCCATGGTGATTTTATGCTGTTAAATACTTTTAAGTGAATTCTATTAAATGCCAGGGACAAAGAGATTAATAGGGTAATGAAAATGCTTTTTGTGAGATTTAGGTGCTCTGGCTGATGGCAATTGGTGTGCTGAATAAATAGTGGTTTGTGACTGTAAATATAAGCTCCCAGAGTAAGTGGTATGTAAATTGGTAATGCTGAATGTCTCTGGGGAAAAACAAGCCCAGGGACCCAGAGTGCTTCCACTGTGGCTGTTTTGGGGCAAAGTAAAATCAAATGAAAATATGATGCAGCTTTGCGGGCGACGCGGAATTTGTTACACCTTTCCATTCGAGGAACGGCAACAGCTTCATTCCCTCACCACCATTTCATCACCATGATTCCCGAAGGAACTATTTTATCCTTGTGTGTGGGGGGCAGCTGGTTGTGCTGAGGTGAGCAGAAAGACATTTGCTTTGCAACAGCCTCGATTTCCTAATCGTGATTAAGTGCATAGCAGGGTCTACAGTGCCTGCAGCTGGGGCAGGTCCTGGGTTCCACCTAAATTATTTTATAAGGAAACTTTATTATGACTGTAGCATTTGCCCACAAAAGGATGTTTCCCCGAGTCTGTTAAAATTATTAGTAACAGAATATTGTCTTGCCTCATCAGAGCAGGGTGGTTCTCAGAAGCTGGTGCTGTCTCGCAGCACAAAGCAGAGTGATATATAACTCTCTGCTTTGACTTGCAGGGAAATGCAATGTGTCAGGTATCACATCGCACTGCATCAAAATGCGATGTGGCATAATGAATTAAACCTCCAAAAATAAAACTTTTGTCCAGAAATAAACTTGTCACTGTCAATTTAAACTCTTGCCAAAGAATCGTGATTTGATGTGAGTTACTTTTGCCAGTAATTTACAAAAGTGGGTGGTTTTAATTGCTATTTATAACACAAATAAGAGTCTAAAAAGAGAAGGTGTCTGTCCAAATATGTGTTAACTGTACAACAGAAAACCCAGATCCTAAATGTAGCTCCAATATAGCAGAGCTTGAGAGAGACTGAAACTCAATCTGTTTTGAGCAATCAAGGAAAGGAACATTTCCTCCATTCCCACTTACCCAGACACCCATGGAGGTGACAGTAGCTATTGCCAGTAGGGAAGCTCTATCCAGGTCCCCATCCAGGTGGGATTAGGAGGTGGGAGCAGATGGTCCTTCCCATTCCCTCTCCTGCAGGTGCTGCCGCTTCATGCTGGGAACCAGCCCGGCCTGGGGAGCTGGAGGTGCCTGTCTGTGGCAACATGTAAGGACCATCCCATCCCCCCAAACGGGCTGGGGGTCTGTGCAGGCAGAGGGGTGGGTGCAGGCAGGGACGGCCCCAGGGTGCAGGGAGGGGGCTCTGCTGCCAGCACCTTGCCCATGGGCAGCTCACCTGGGTGAATTGAAACAGGATTTATTTTATAAGTATATTGGTCTAGAGCTATGAGTTATTCAGCTGTTTACATGGGTCACACTGCAATGGGAAGATACATTTTACAGCCTTGGTGGCAGGTGGGGCAGAGCGGCTCTGGGACATGCTACTGTCCATGGGAAAACCAGCCAGTAGGTGAGGGAAGGGGTCTGGCACTGCCACACATGCAGGGAAAGTGATGCAGGGCTGCCTGACGGAACAGTGCCAAGAGATGAAAAAAGATAGTGAGCTGTATGGGCTTGGATCAAAATTTCATCAGATGTCCCATGTCAGCAAGGAGCTGGGAAAAAAAGGAAATCTGTCAGAGGGAGGCTGAGAACCTAAAATACAAGACACAGCAAGGACCTCAAGGAGCTGTGGTTATTGATGATGAAATCTCTGAAAATTGGCTCCTGTGCATCAATGTCCAACTGCACTGAGAGATTCTGGTTTAGTATTTAAGGAAGAAAAGAGGTGCTTAAAATTCGTCAGGCTGAGGTATTTTAAGTGGCCATTTAGAGACAAAAACTTAAAAAATTCTACAAGGGGAGAGGAGATCCTGTCTTGCCAACAGACTGCAAGAAAGATTTCAGTCTCCCAGCCTCAGGAAGGGTGTTTGTCTGGGAAAAGCCCCAGTCTGTCAGCAGTGCTGATTACCATGGGCACTAATCACAGAGGCTCCCTTATTTGCACACGCAGCTGGGGAAGGACGTGGTCACACTCTCCTAGATGGTTCTGCTGCAAAGACAAAACTCTTGCTGTGCTCATGGAGTAGAACCAGACCCTGTCTGGGTAACCCCCTGCCCTCCAGCTCATGGCTGGTGGAACACACTGAGCCACCCAGCCCAGCTTTCTTTGCCAGTGGGACCCACGGAGTACTCTGGTGGGTGCTGAAGCAGCCGAGCCCCTGGCCAGTCCTGACCCCTGACCCAACTCCCGCCCTCTGACTGAAGCAAACAGACTTTGCGCTGTAACCACTGAGCAGGCACCAGCCGGGCACCCTGCAGCTGCCCTCGCCCGGAGTCACCATCCTGCTGGGATCCTGACATGTCCCAGGCCCATCCCAGACTCTGCTGGGATATGACGAAATGCAGGTGACAAAGGATGAAGATGACAGCTGCCAAGGGCCTGTGGGAAGCAGCGGCGTCTTGGGCTCTGTTATTGATTTGAGGAATGTTTCAAAGAGATCATTTGTTTTCATTAGACTTCTGCCGATGTCTTCATATCAGTGTCCCCTACATAGGTCGACATCTGTCCTCAGGAATGCTTTAATTGCATTTTCTTCACTTTATGCAGCTCTTAGCTAATGCATTCTGGCTTCATTAGATTAGACACCTATTGTCCTGAGGATGTTGTCATGTTTTCAAATGGCTTCAATCAGCACCTCCCAGGCACCGGCTATTTTGGGAGATAATAAAACTGAAACCTCATTCAGGCTGGGTGAGTAATGGAGGTGCATTTCCCACCCCATCCAGCCTGGCTTTAAATTTGACTCACTGACATCCCCCTGGATGCTGGCAGAACACAATTAAGCCTCTTGTCTTGCAGGCATCGTCCGTGTGGTTACACACTGCTCGGGAGGAAGAGCTGTGCAACAAGAACTGGATTTCTAATGGTCTTGTCATCATGAACAGCACAGAGACATTAAATGAAAGACTGAGGGAACAGTCAAGATCAAAACTCAGATTTCCAGATGTCCGGAGCACAGCAGATTGCAGGCTCGTGCTGCTCTGTCTCGTTGGACCCAACCTGGCACAGCAGCTTGGGCACATGTACATGGGCAAGTTTCCTCTTCATCAGAGAGGATGAAATGCAGAGTGACAGATCCAGAGCCCACCCGTCACCAGCAGTGCTGGGGGTTTCTCTCAGTAGAGGCTCAGACAACGGCTGTTCTCAGACCTTGTTCTGCAGAAGCTCCTTCCCCTCAGGGGAGACCCGAGATCCTTTAGCACTTCTTAGAGCAGCTCATGTCCCTGCTGCAGAGCTGCAAACAGTCACGGGTTCAGGGAAAGAACGGAGGTAGGAAGGGACTGGCCAGACCCAGGGCTGGGGACAGAGGCAGCACAAGCACCACGCTCTGCTCCCTGGTGAGGGCTGATGGCTCCGGGACAGTCCCCACGCTGAGGGATCAGCTCAGCACATGGGTCCCCAGACAAGGGCTCTCCTCCCTCAGCCGCTCTCCTCCAGCAGAAGGATTTCCTCAGCCCTGTCTTCTTATCACGAGCCACCACAATATCTACATCTATCCTTTTCACCCCACGGGTGGTATTTTGACTTCTGGAATTCATCTTACCTAGCAAAGGGCTCTAAATATATCCCAGACAATTTCCTCTCCTCATTTTTAATAATCTCTTTCAGCCTTAAATTAGTTTTTGAAAATATGTATTGGGATGATAGGCTTTTTATCACAGCTGATAGACAATATTCATCACACCGCTGTCCTAATCCTCACAACACATGCACATTCATTACAGCAGCCCTGCATCAATTTTAACAGCACTTAATTCATTACAACTCCATTACTGCCTGTGCATGCTCCCCACAACAGCTTTACCCACAATTTGTCACCTGAGTCCCTGCAAGCAGCTCTGGTCCCCATCCACGGTTGCTCCTCAGGTCATGAGGTGGATGGAACAGCCCCATTCAGAGGACTGTGGGTGGAGGGTGCCACCTTGTCCCCCACAGGACTGTCTCTGGAGATCTCAGGGAAGTGACAGGTAGAAGAGCAGAAGTAAAAAAGCCCTTTTCCTGCCCTTTCTCTGCTGACTGGGCTCAGAACATGGGAGGGTGGCCACAGCCCCTGTAGGCACAGTGAGGACAAGGTGATGCCATGGGGATGTGCTGGAGCATGCTCTCATTCCTGAGCCCTGGTGAGATCAACCCGGGAGCAATGCAGACAGCCCTGTGCCTCTCTCTCAACCAGTGGTGCCTCTCTGTGCCCTCAGCCCTGTCAGGGACCCTTGATCCCAGGGGAAGAGTCTCTGGCAGAGCCCATTGCAGCAGCAGCTCCTCCAGAACAAATACTCCAGAAAAATCCCCGTTTTGCAAGAAACTTCTCTGTAAGCAGAGGCCTAAACATCAGGGCAGCTGAAGAGCCACGATGCCCACTCTGGGAAGAGTAAGAAGAGGAAGTGCCATGATCTGGAGACTGGTGACAGTTGCTGAAGCTTGAGAAGCTCAGCAAGTTGCCTTACAATGAGTGTTGCAGGGGTGGTGAAGCTGCAACGTCTGTCGTGTCTCAGGAGCATGGACTTGTCTACTCGGCAAAAAATAAATCCCGTGGGGCTAGCTGTGTGAGATCAAGGACACGGTGACATGGTGCTCTGGACCCCATGTCAGCTCATTTCATTCTGCACCATGCCCCTGCCATTAGCTGGTGTGTAGAAGAGCACGGGCAGGATTTGCACCCCTCAGCCCACGTGCCAGGAGGTTTATGGCACCATAAAATGGCTGGGCTCAGAACAAACACGGCTGAGCAATTCTGTGCAGCACTCTGATTAACAAAGCAGCTTTATGAGTCCCCTTTAATGTGACTGATTCCCTTTTATTGCACCAACTGATTAAATGTGTCACTGAGATGGTGACAGTGCCCTCCTGCTTGGGGCTTAGAAGTGCTGGGACTCCCCCTCTACCCTGCAGGCAGCTGGACTGGGAGCCCTCTACTCCTGCTGGTCTTGCCGGCAGGAATTAACCCAGAATTGATTAGATTAACTCTGCCAGGAAAGGAAACTCCCCACAATGCTGCTGATGCCTCACATGTGTCCAGGAAAGCACTGCCATTGAACACCCGCAGAGAAAACTCATCAGCGGCCTTTGCAGCCAAAAGGCAATTATGACGGTAGCGAGTAATTCCAGTCTCCAAACAGGATGAGGATATCGTTAGCATGGGGAAATCCTAGGAATCAGGAAAAGAAGCACAGTGACTCTGTATTTAAAACAGAATTTCTACATCTAACCAAAAAGCAAATTTTTGGTTTTAAGGACAATAATAAACACAAAGAACAGAACGGCTCTGGCTGCAGTGTCAGGGTTTAGCCAGGAAAGGGTGTGATACCAGGTCATGAGGACATGTAGATAGAGAAGGAAAGCTTAGTGGAGACCTTTCCTGCAGCCTGGAAGTCCCTGACTGGATCAATTAGTTAATGAGTACTCAACTCATCCTGGTCATGGCCCTGCCTGCACAGTGCTGCTGAGCTCCTGCCTGCACAGCACCAGACCGGAGCGGGGCATCCTTTGGCTGTGCGGTGCATTTTTTGAAGCTACCAGGTCCCACCAGTGCTGCTCTCACCTGGAGCAGGGGTCTCCAGTGGAGACATTAACAGCTTCATTAGGACAGGAAGTGTCCAGGCTGTTTTGACATAATTAGTTGCTAGAGGATGACACGTGCAGGAGGTGTCTGCAGAGGTGCTCTGCTTAGGGTGTGAGGGACATCTATGGGCACTCAAGACTCCAAAAACACTTGTGCTGTGCTGTCTCTGTGCCCCTGCCAATGCTGCTGCTGCCGCCTGTGCTGCTGCTGCTGCCTGTACCCGGGGCTCACCTCCTGCCCATGCTGCTGCTGCTGCCCGTGCTGCTGTTGCTGCCTGTACCCAGGGCTCACCTCCTGCCCATGCTGCTGCTGCTGCTGCCTGTGCCCGGGGCTCACCTCCCCCCTGAAACTGGCAGTGCCCTTACTGTGGCTCCAGTGCTATGCACAGAGAAACTTCCTACAGCAAACCTTAGACAAGGCCAGGAGTGTTGTGAGGAACAGATGGAAGCACCAGATGGGTGAGGTGTCTGAGGAGGGAGATGTTGTTACGTGGAGTGAGCCATAGGCTCCAATGATCCTGCTCCAAACAACTGGCAATTAACTTAGGCTATTAGCATCAAACTTTGTCTTCAAAGTTTCCTCCCTCCTCTCTTTGCCATCGGGTCCCCTCATTTCTAGGTGAGCTGGATATTTGATGAGAAAATGAATCTGTAATTCATTCTCAGCAAGATGCCTCTTTCCTCAAACAAGAGAAAAACCACCAGCGGGGTTATTTGCCAAATATAATGGGATTACTATCGGTCGGCATTGTCCCAAAGGGAAAGGGAAATTGGTTCTCTCTTGCAAGGGCTTTTATTTATAGTGAGCAGACGGAGCTTTGTTGCTGTTTTTTCTTGGCACAGGCTTGGGACATGTCCTTCCAAGGGACACCCACCAGCAGCACCCTGGGTACTCCCACTCCTGCAGAGGGGAGCTGAGGCCTCCTCAGTGGCCCCTTCCCTGCTGTGGTCTGGGACCCCTGGCTTAAACCTGCCTGGCAGCAGTTCTTCTTGGGGCTCGGTGGGAGCATCTCCAGCCACGTCTCCTCCTTCCTCCTCCCTTGGGCCGCCACTCTGGAATCCATCTGCACTGGGGCACTGCTGACTCCGCTGCCAGGCTGGCATTTCGGTCTGCAATGGGGCATTACACTGATACCAGAGGGGCTCCCGGCAGCCCCCTGCTGCTGCCCCACGATGTGTGCCCAATGTGGGGCTCAAGCATCCGCTAATGGGACTCTCCCATGGGAATCACTTGGGTGCTTATGTCTGAACTAGCTGGGCATTCATGTATGAACTAATTGGGCACTCACGCATAAATTAATCTGGTGCTCATGCGTGAGCGCTGCAGACCCTGTAATTTATGCTCAGCACCACTCGACCTCCCCTGCATTGTCTGCGCTGCTGTAGACGGCTGAGCTGTGACGGCCCCAGAGGGGACACACTCCCGTCATCCTGGAGGTTTATGTTCTGTCAGGACTCTGCTGCGACATGAGGCACAGAAAGGTCTCGCTGCTGCCCTGATCCTCGAGGACACTGCCAAAGCCCAGCCGCTCTGGTGCAGTCTCCGAGCAGTTCTGCTCCCCGCCTGCACGGAGCTCTCGCTCCTACAAGGGTGACTTTGCTCTTCTCTGTTTGCTCTGAAGTGCAAAGCAATTGCGTTTCCGATCTCTGGTCCTGTCTGTCTGGTGGGATAACAGCGTCTCTTTTATCCGCATGAGCTGCTTGGAGGTGGCAGGACTCAGACATGGCAGCTCTTGGCAAGTGGTTTTTTTTTTGTCCAGCAGGTTCCTGTGGAGCTGCATCTCCCATCACCTTTGAGTGCAATAATTGAGCAACAGAGAGAAAAAGCGGGAGCGTTTGCGAGCATGCGGGAGACGGGTACTCAGTACTGCCCTGGCCAAGCCTCCCTCCTGGGCCACCTGCTCCAGCCAGAAGGCATTTTCAACTGCAATTCCCATCTAGCATTGATCACTGCCCAATTTCTTGTACCTTCATTTGCAGTCAGCAGAGGCAGGCTGACTGACATTGAGGGAGAACAACTCCTCAGATCGCATCAATCAAGTGCCATCAGGATCCAGCTTCCCAGGCCACCAGATCACCCTCGGTGAGAGATCAGCTTTTCCAGAGCACTGTGTGTGCCCCTCTCCTGCTGCATCCAGGCTCTGCTGCATGGTGGGGGGGGGAAAGAGAGACCAAGCTGCAAGCTGCCATTACTCACTGTCCCCTCCATCCTGCCTCTGGACTGTCAGATCATTTTGGAGATAAGTGGAAAGAAAATTAATGATGTTTCTTTCAGGAAATAGCGAGACAGCACACTACTTTTGATGTTCCCAACATCTGACAGCACCAAATACAGAGCTTTCTCCAGGGCACCGTGTTGGGATCCCCACTACTCAGAGATGCATCAGCCACTGTAGAGGCATCTCCAGTGGGCACACACCTCCCAGTGTCCCTCCACAGGGGCAGGATGCCAGCTGGGCTCGGTGACAGCACCAGCCCTGTGCAAGGTGGGAGATGTGCAGCAAGTGCTCAAGGGACAACACGGGCCTGGCACCGAGTGGGGACCATGAGCCTTTCCCTGGGGCTCCTGGCGCTCGGCTCCTCGGCAGCTGCTTTCCCTCGGGGAAAGGCACAGGCAGCGGGAGGAAAGGGCTGCCCTGCTCCGAGGCTCTGCGCTGACTCCGCCCAAGCGGCCGGAGCTGCCGAACTCCGCCCGTCGCTTGTGCAGCTGGGAGCTGATGCTCGTGGAGGTGCGCGGAGCTCCCACACCCAGAACCCCATCGCTGCGAGCCCGAGCTCCAGGGGCTGAGCTTCGCTCACCTCACTCCTCCAGAGAAAATCACCTCCAGGGCTGGTTTTATGAGTGATGCAGGACAAGGACAAACTGTCCCTTGTCCACTGGGTTTGTGCTTTGACACTAAGGACCAACAGAGACGTCCCTCACCCCCTCCCTGCGATGTGGGGGCTGTAGCTGGGTCCCAGCACCGCTCGAGACCCCTGAACTCACACCCTGGGAAGAGGCTGCAACAACATCCCAGACCATACTAACATTTTCAGTTACTACCTCACAGCAAATGAATTAATTTCAAATAGTGTATGAAATGTGTTGTCCTCCCTGCTCCGTGTAGCCCTGAACTGTGCAAAATCAGCACTGTTTGTACTTTTATTAGGAAGATTGACCCATAACTAGTAACCAGTGATTTTTCCTTTGAAAACTGCTCTCGGCCGGTTGCCACCAGGCTGCAGGGCCCCAGCACAGCAGAAGGGGACAGACACCATCCCAGCAGCAGATTGCAAGAGTGTATTTTCTCTTAATGAAAATAAGGGGGCTGGAGTTGGAGGTGCTATTGGGGAGCACTTTGGCAGCAGTGGCCACTGCTCTGGAGGTGCTGGGAGCAGAGCTCGGGTGCTCCCACACCTCCAGCACCTCACACCCTCCTGTTCCCCTCTGCCACAGACATGCACCAGTGTAACTGGTGAGCAGTGCCAGGGCTGCGTCCCTTGCCGGCTACTTATAGCTCTTGTGGCAGGGCCGTGGAGTATCTGCTAAATGATGTCAGTTGGGTCAATTAAATGTTAAATCTTTGTCAGTTAAAAAAGAAAAAAAAACAACCAAAAAACCCAAACCACCAAACAAAAACCCACCCACTAAAAACCTCCTACTGAAAAAGAAACAAAGCAAACCAAAGAGAGGGGCAGAAAGTGAAGTTAAAGCAGCTTAGGCAGCGCTGGGACGCTGTGGCCCCAGCTGAGGAGAGTAATTCCAGCCTTGTAGAGCTCTGCTCCTGGAGAATCATTCCACCAGCAGCCACAGAGGGAGAGGTTTGATGAGCCACAGGAAGCAGTCACAGAGCTGAATCCTTGTGTTCACCTCTGCTCCATCATTTAATTCTTTTTCCACGGGTGGACAAGCAGAGTTCAGCACAGAGACCGTTACCTGTTTGTGACAGGAGTCCAACGCCGTGCCAAGGACCACCACTGGCTGGGCCTCCTCATCACTCTGTTCTGATCCGAGTTCCATCAGCGCTGTCGCCTGCATCTCCCAACAGCACATTCCCCTCAGCAGAAACAGGGTAAAGCACAGGGAGAAACTTCTGTGGACCAGGCAGGAATGTGACTGGCAGCAGACCTGGGATCCACAGACTCATCTCGCACTGGAGATTATCTTCGTGTCTCATTAAAAACCGCACACTGCACGCATGCTGGGATGGGAGTGGAGAGAGCATCGTCCCTGTGGAGAAAGGCCGCCAAAAGCCAAGCCCTTATCAAAGGAAATAATATCATTCATCACAGACTTGACACTAGGAGCTTGAACTTCTTACTGGTCCTCAGACAGCCCTCTCCAATCCATATTTTCATATCAAAAAGTCAATTTGCAAACTGACTAGGATAATCTGTCTTACTGATTAAGAAAATAACATGGGTTTTAAAAATTTTTTTCTTATTTCCCTGACTCCTGAGACCTGTTTTCAAAATGACTCAAATTCCACAAATGGATGCATATTTTGTGTGCAGAATATCTTTTCTGCTACCTGCAGAGACTGCCATTGAAATGGAGAGATGGAGACTGTTCATCTAAACTCAAACTGTCAGAGGTGCCCAGATATGCACCTCACCTTTGAATTTGCTGTTCTCTTAATCCCTTATTTAGAGACAAAAAATTACTTATGAGCCCCTCCACACCTCTTTCAGTGATGCTAAGGAATATTATGCCTTCATCTGACCCAGGAAACATGGGTTTCTGGTGGAATTGTATGGGTGAGCTGGAGGAGTTGCATGTGCTGTCCCGCACCTTCAAATCAAAAACTCCTGCAAGAAAGAATTGCCTGGAGACAGCTCTAATTTGTTCTAACTATCATCCCTTCTATCAGCAAGCAGGGAATTGTTATCTGTTTATTTCTCACAATGTCACCGAATCAGTGACCACCTGCAAGGTGTCCATGATGATAAATGCGTGCTTTGTATCCAGAGCTATTTCTGACAATGCTTGATGATGCACATCTATCAAATTGCCTGGAAGAGCCACCTATTAGGATCATTATCTAACACAGTCCCTCAGTGGGAGTTCAATGTCAGCACATCCCGGGGAAGGTACCTCACTAGGTACCTACTCTACTCATTATTTCTCTAGATTAATAGTTTCACATTTCCATCACGAATTTGGGCTGAACTTTGGAGTTCGCACACCCAGAACAAATCTGTAGCAGACACATTCTGAGAGGGCACCTTGATGCCCTCCAGCCTTCTCCCTGACTGGCTCTATTCAGAGGACAGTCCCTGAAACCATGCCCACAGCATCTCAGACCTGGCAGCAGCTCAGGTGACACAAGCTAATGTCAGTCTTTTTCTGCAGGCTGAACTGCCCTGGCCAGCAATGGATGAAGCCTCTTCCAGCCTCACAACATAGTTGTTTTCCTGCATTGCTTTGTATTTCCCACCATTCAGTCTAAAGAGCAGTTTACATCCAGGACAGCGAACAAATAATATACAAATAAACAAATAATATCCAAACCAAACCTCCTCCAAACACACAGAAGTCAGCCAGCTTCTCTCTGTTGCCCAGAATTAAGAGGGAGGTTCTACTTTGTTAAACAAAATGCAACAGCCACGTAGCATGCAAAAGGGCCAGAAGTGATGCCAACAATTTACATGAGCAGTACCCCTGCAGAAAAATAATAAACCTACTGCTTACTTATGTCCTAGAGCAGCGCACAGTGCCAGCAGCATGCAAAATGGATCTCAGTGATGAATCTGTCTAGCTCTTAGCTGCCAGGTAGCTTTCATTCACATCAGAGAAAATTCGCTCTGACGATCAGGAAGCGAAGCATCACTCCAGCAGTGCCACTGCTGCGGAGCAGGACCCACAGCTACGCTGCCTCCACTCCACACAGCAAGTTCAGCACCGATGACCCAAACAGGTACAAACTGAAGTGCAGCAACAACCCCCAAGTTCTACAGAGTCTGCTTCTTCCAGGTACTACATTTTTTAAGCAAGCAATTTTTTTTTTGCTGTAGGTACAAATAATGTGTTAACCCCAGTAAGAGCAGAAATGTGGCCTTTGATCCTCCAGGAGGAGGGATGTATAGCACATACTTCTGGAGCCAGGACAAGGTGTCCCAGGTTCATGAAGGATTCCCATTTCACAAAGGATGGCACCCACCCACATAACTAATAAGCAAAAGCAAAGTTATTCAAGCAAACTCAGCTAGTTCCCTAATATGCCCGTATACACACGGACTCCAAGGAGGTAGTCAAACGGCCAAGCAGTAGGAGGGGGTGTAGCGCAGTGCTAGGGAAGAGGGGTTAGTAGGTCCTAATGCCTTTCACAAGGTGTCCCCTGGATCAAGATGTGCATCAGGTTAACCTTCCAAAAATGAACCTCCTAACTCCTCTCCCCGCTGCAGCAGGCTACGTACAGCTCTCCTGGCAGGGCCATGGACACTGCTCCGGCATGGGTACACACAGGGCCAGCATGTGCACAGAGGCTGAACAGTATTTTCCCACCCACTGTGGCTAACAGCGGGCATCCCCCCTGTTGCACATGCGTAGGGGTCTTGGGGCACCTCTGGTGGTTGTTACTTCATCAATCTTCAGTTCCCTCACCCTGTCCTTGGGATATCCTTTTGCTGTCTGGTTCCTGATATCGCTTGCCAGACAAGAAGGAGCTGGCTGAGTGCCCAATGCCCCCATGCACCTGCACATTGCAGAGGTGGAAGCGAGTGCTGTGCTCTCCAGGTCAATGCCACAACAGACAGTGGTGTGCCTGAGGGACAACAATGGGCCACCATGTTCCAGTACGGATACACAAGGGATGTGAAGTTTGAAGTTTGTGGCTGGAATCAAAGCTCTGGAAAAGGAAACCAGGTGGAACTTCTCACTGCAGTGAGGACAATAAATGCCTTATACTGAACTGATGCTGTGATGCAACCACAGCACCAGCAGCGCACTGACAAAGCAAGTCAGTGACAGCTCATGGTGAGGCAGAGCCACTTGAGAAGGACTGGAGGTGCCTTGCATGGGAACGGCTGCAGTGTGTGCTAAACCAACAGCATTCCTGGCCAGTCTGCTGAGCCAGCATCTTCACTGCATCATCTGCTTCATCTTGAGCTGCAGCAGCAGGAGGAAGACTCCACATCTCACCTCCCTAGGAGGTGGCTGAGTGAAGATCTCAGAACAGTCTCCCTGTGACTCCTGCCACACGGCTGGGGGTGATGCAAGATGCAGAGGGCACCTGTCACCACAGCCCCTCGGAGCAGCCGAGGACAGGATCAGGTCAGTGCAGCGAGAGCAGCAGGGTCCTGACGTGATGTGGAGCAGCAGGAACAGAGCACCCACCTCCAGCAGCACAGAGGCACCACCATGCCTGCTGAGCTCCCCACCAGACCCTCCCATGCTGGGAGCAGAAGCTGCCTTACTTCCCAGGGCTTAACACCCTTCCCTTGGCAATGGCCGATTTAACCCACCCAGAAGCTAAACCAGCACCAAGAGGGTGTTGTCATTTGCCAGAAAAAATGGAGCACACGCACACCTACAGACCTTTATTTGGCCTTCTCTGAGAAGCTACGATTTCTTACCGAATATGTTACTTAGAGACAGGGATCCCCCCACTTTCTGGGAATATTATGGAGGATTGAGGTCATGGCTGAGAAAAGGTGTCCCTCCAGCCATGAGCAGCTGCTGCGGCCATAGAGCGTGAGGTTTTGCTCAGAGGCATGAGATGCAAACTGTTGTTAAGCCCTGATCTGACATCTGGCCTTTATTTGTAAGGACAGTACCTCAACATCTTTCTTACACAGATGGTATCAGCCTGTTGGACTTCACCTTACACTCACTTATTTTCAGTGCACCTCAAGTTCGTAAGTCTCAACATTCTTTTAGTATACAAAATATGCTCAGCAGGCAAAAGGAAGGATGATTTCTGGGGCTGAAGTTGACTCTTCCATCATGATGGCTTCTCCAGCTCAGCCTCTTTACTAGGCACCAAGTCCATTTCCACTTGAAACAGTAAAAGAAGTTCCTGCTGAGGCAAGCACCCAACTCCTTCAGCTTCCAAAAGGCACCAGTAAAGCTTCCTCAATTCATCATCCTCTGCGGCAGTCTCAGAACACAGCAGGCTATCGTAGAAGCTGGTCAGCATCAGTCCCTCCCGTCCTCAGTCCGGAGCCTGATGGGCAGCACAGCTCTTGATGGTTCTCCACAAACAGAGAGATCTTAAGAAATGTATCTGAGGGAAAAAAACCACCCCATTAATGCATTATCTTAATGTATTTTATATGAATTCTGTACCCACAAAAACTTATATTGTTTCTAAAAGCAATGAATAAAAGTGTAAGCAAAACTAACTCAGCAGGCCAAGTGAAATGGGTTACTAAGCCCCTCGCCACACTGCAAGGAAGGATGCTGCTCCCGGCTGCACCCAGGGCAGGATGGTGGCTCTTTACAACTGAAGTCATTCATGAGACCTCAGAGTGGGTTACAAAGAAAAACTGCAAACTGAGCAACATCAGTCACTGCTCCTGCAGTTATGGCTTGCCCAACACAGCCAGCAACACTGGGCTTATGTGAGACATGGGTCTTTAGCCTTGGGGGCTGCGCTGTCAGCATGGACCTCAAGGAAAGGCCCTGTCCGTCTGCTCTCAGTGGAACTACCTTGAGCAACATCTCCTTTGTAGCGATCCAAGATCCTCTCCCAAGACTGTGGGAGGGCTTCCATGTCTTCCAGGCTGTCACAGCTGACACGGAGGAGAAGTTTGATCTCCAGGTACCTTCATGTGCGATAAGGACAACAAAGAGAACGAGGCCCCCACCAGCGGTGCCCGGAGCCCCTGCCACAGAAGGATACAGGTGCCGGTAGTAACGCTCCACATCCTGCAGCCCCTCCAGCGCGTCGGCCAGCGAAGGGCAGCGCGGCCCGCGCCGCAAGGCTGCCGCCAAGCCCAACTCCGCCGCCAGCTCCTCGTACCGCCGCAGCACGGCGGCCACGCCGGCCCCCACGGCGTCCCGCACGGCCCGGCGCTCCGCCCTGCACGGCAAAGCGGGGGCTGAGCTGAGCAGCTGCTGCCCGCGCCCTCCGCCCAGCCCCGCCGCCGCCTCACCGCCGGGCCCCGAGCTGCTCCAGCAGCGCCTCGGCCGCTCCGCGCTGCTTCCGCCACAGCCGCACCCGCAGCTCCCCGAAGGCGCCCAGCGGGGAATCGCCCCACGGCAGCCGCCGCGCCGCCCGCATCTGCGCCGCCAGCCCGGCCAGCGAGCCCAGCAGCGGCGCGCAGGCGGCCAGGGCCTCCCTCCAGGCCGCGTCCAGCCGCCCCGCCGCCGCCAGCCAGGCCCGCAGCGCTGCGGCCGCCATCGCCGCGCGGGAGCGCTGCCCTGACAGTCGCGTCATCACCGTGCGCCGCGCGGGAGAGCTTCCCTCGCAGATGCGTCATCACCATGCGCGAGCGCTTCCCTCTCCGTTACGTCATCACCCTGCGCCGCGCCGAGCGCTGATTGGCCGCTGGGCAGTGGCGGTTGGATTTGAACTCGCGGCGGCGGCGGCGGCGCTGCCAGTACCGACCCCCGGCTCAGACCCGTTCCTGTTCTCGTCGCCATGGCCCCCCCGCGGAAGAATGCTGGCACGGTCGCGCGCCGTAGGAAGATGGAGGCCTTTCTGAAGGATTTCGATCTCGAGGGTAAGGCTGCGGCCGCCGGGAGTGGGGCGGGGAGCGGGGCCGGGGCCGCGTCTGTGTCTGAGCCGCCTGTGTCCCCGCAGTGAAGAGGCGCCTGGAGCGGCTGCGGAGGAACGGGGAGCGGCTGATCGAGGAGGTGGAGGACATGTACGACATGGAGATCCTGCGGCTGCCGCAGGCCGTCCGCGAGATGAACTGGGTCGAGTTCTTCGGTACGGGGCTGGGGCTGGCGGGGCTGGGGCTGGCGGGGCTGGGGCTGGCGGGGCCGATTCTCCCT
>WTSP01013471.1:0-52214 GCA_025331215.1 Actenoides lindsayi | reverse complement strand
GGGCCCCTCGCCCCTTTGTGTGGTTTTTGTTTCCCCCCCCCCCCCCCCCCCCCCCCCCCCCATTTTTACTTGGCACAGTTTTTCTGGTAGAATGCAGGCTTCTTAAACACTATATAAATAAATGAAGTAAAACTTATTGCTACGTCATCCATTTGTTGCATTCACCTCTTCCACTCCCAAGAAAAATAGAAGTACAGTTCTTTCATTTTAACTCTCACGGGATTTTTACAGTTTGGGCTTTTACTTAAATAGGCAGTTTGTTACTTAGGAGTTGTGCAACTGCCTATACCAATTTTATTTTGCAATACTGGGCTTTTTAAGAGGAAGAACTGTACCAAGAACTCTGCTGGGCAGGCCACACTACAGTCCAATACTAAATGTGTATCTCGCTGCATCATGCTGCCACTCAGAACCAAACTGTCTATTTTTCTAGACAGAGCTTTCTCTCTCACTGTGGAGACCAGACTGCATATGTTTAAGAGACTATATATAAAGTTAGAAAATGAATTGTCAGCAGAAAAAGAAGAGAGTTCTTCCCTTCTCCTACAGTGATGTTTCCAGTTACAGTAACTGAAGTTAATTTAGTTTTAAAACATTGTAAATTTACTGCCTCAATTTTCAAAGGTAATCTCTTCCCACCTCTCTCAAATCCCTGAATCTCAAGGCAGGTAGGACAACACCCCTCCCATTGTAAGCAACGATCAGGTCTGGGACCACCTGAGGAACCTGAACACACATGTCCATGGGACTCGCTGAGCTGCATGCCAGGGTCCCTGGCTGGCCTAGTGGCCAAGCTACTCTCCGTCATGTTTGAAAATTCTTGTCAGTCAGATGAAGACCCCAGTGACTGAAAAGGGAAACATCACAGCTGTTTTTAAGAAGGGTAAGAAGGACCCTGTGAACTACCGACCAGTCAGCCTCACCTCAATGCCCAGTAAGATCATGAAGCAGATTCTCCTAAAAGACATGTCAAAAGAAAGGAAGACAGGGAGGTAACTAGAGACAGGCAACATGGCTTCACCAAGGGCAACTCATGCCGGACTAGATAGGTGGCCTTCTACGGTGGAGTGACTGCACCAGTAGACAAGGGAAGAACTCCTGATGTCATCTACCTGGCCTTTTGTAAGGCCTTTGATATGGTCCCCCACAACATTCTTGCCACTAAATTGTAGAGAGACAGGTTTGTTGGACAGACTGTCCAAAGTGTTTAGTGTGGCTCTATGTCTAAGTGGAAACCGTTAAGTGGTGTCCCTCAAGTGTTCATTCTGGGACTGGTACTACTTATTGTCTTCGTTGCTAACATAGTGGGATTGAGTCCACCCTCAGCAAATTTGCAGGTGACACCAAGGTGAGTTGTGCAGAGGTACAGTGAGCTGGTGGAAGGGCTGTGTTGGAGGGCAGGAGAAGATAGGAAAGGGAGGAGAGCGCTCAGGTGAACTTGCTCTCATAGCATGTGTTAAGAGTTTGTTTTTCCAGAGTAATGTTATTTTCATTAATGCCTCTGCCTGTAATGAAAAGGCAAATTAATAGAGATGGATTGAATGGAAGCAAATAATGGCTAGCATATGTTTTATTTGCTCAATTAATAAATCAGTAAATAAGAAAAGGGAACTTGAGTCTTGTGCTCAGATTCATAGTTCATATCAGCGAGGTTGCTGCTTAAATACTGTTTTAAAAGTAACGAACTGGAAATGCCTTTGCACGCAGGGGAAACGTTTTCTGTTCTTTCTGCAAGCAAGCGGAGCGCTGCTGTTTGTTTTAAGGGTTTCTGTCCGTTCCATGCTCTTCAGCAACGCTGGGGAGACCTTGGGGGCTGGAGCGTGCGGGGCAGAGAGACACCCGTGGGTGGCTGGAAGCCGGGGTGGCATGGCGGGGCCTCGGGGACCGGAGCGTGAGGGGCAGAGAGACGCCCGTGGGTGGCTGGAAGCCGGGGTGGCATGGCGGGGCCTATGGGGCCAGAGTGTGTGGGGCAGAGAGGCACCCACGGGCGGCTGGAAGTCGGGGTAGCATGGCGGGGCCTTGGGGACCAAAGGGTACGGGGCAGAGAGGCACCCGTGGGTGTCTGGAAGCCGGAGTGGCATGGTGGGGCCTCGGGGACCGGAGCGTGAGGGGCAGAGAGGCACCCGCAGGCAGCTGCAAGCCGGGGTGGCATGGCGAGGCCTTGCTGCTCCTGGCAGGAAGGGGTGCAGGCTGTGGGGAGCTCCACCAGGGACCCCGCTGACAGTGAAGGGTTCAAGGCCCCTTCCACGGGATGTGAGGTGTGGAAGAGCGCTTTGCGTTAGCTGTAATCCCTGAGCGAGGGCTCTCGCAGTGTGGCAAGGCACGCAGCTGCTGCGTGATACAATGACGTGATTCATGTTCAGAAACAAACCCCATTGGTAATTTGCACTATGAAGGAATGCTTCTGTGCTGTATTTGACATGTAGGTGAGACTTGCTTCTTCAGGTTATTAAATATCGATGATCTGTTTTTAACTGGTATTAAACAGTTTAAACTTTGGGGGGACGCAGACTGTCAGGTCACAAAATAATACAATTGCTTAATAGAATTCTATCGTCAACCAAAGCTACGTGTAGATAAAAACATCACTGCTCTCTCTTGAAGTCATAGCATAGACTTCAGAGTATCGTGTTTATAGAAAATGTTTCCAGATTTCAAAACGTTCTGTGCGGCACTTGTATTTCCCAGCTCTTCCTCTGAGCATCGTGTTCCAAAAGCCTTTTTTGAAGGCCGAGGTTTGGTACCTATGACCAAGAAATACAACAATTGGTGGAATCGGGAAAGGTGAAATAGCACATCTCTACCCTCAGCCACTTTGAAATAATTAATTGTAAGTTTTTGAATACAAAAGTCAGGACATGGCATAGCTTAGGATCTGAAGTTTTGCAATTGGAAAGGGTGGGACACAGTATTTTCCAGTATGCCTTGTTTACGGATCAAGTTGAATAATTACTTTATAGGCACTAATTTTGTTAGATTGTGGCAACATAAGGAGACGCAAAAATTTTAATTGCGGGAGGAATAAAATCCACAAATGCTTAAACATGTTTTTCCTTTTGTAACAGGTGATAAATCAATATTTGCATGAGTCACTGACCTAAAGAACCATTAAATTCCCACTTCTACTTGTTTATTCCACTAAGGGAGAGTCAAAACAAGAAACATGATTGTGATGAAACAGTGATTGTTTCAGAATTAATCCACACCCATTTTTTAACATCAAGAATGCTTTTCTTTTTATTTTGAAATTTCAGGAGCTCCAATTTCAAAGACTTACCAGAGAACTGGAAGTGGAAAGGCAAATTGTGGCTAATCAGCTAGAAAGATGTAGGCTTGGAGCAGAATCACCAAGTATCGCCAGCACAAGGTACAGGTCCTGATGACTTTACTTTCATATGTCCCATAAACTAAAGGGTTTTTTAGTGGTGCTTATGTCCTACATACATAAATTTTCACTGATAGTTGTTCACCTTCCATTAATATCTGAATTATAAAAAAATTGCAGATTTGCTGTGAAGAGTTATGGGACAGTTTAAAGAGGCCTCTCTAATAATTCATTAGATTTTCGATAGAGTGTATGTAAAGCTTCAATTTTTCCTAACATATGTTGAATTTTACTTTTAAGATCCAGCCAAAGAGAAATAGAGTAGACTTATGCATATTTGTATTAAAGGAACAGTGGCAGTTAAATGCAGTAATCCAATTTATGATTTTGTTTTTCCTGAGTTCTAGTTTCATCCAACTTTTATGGAATACTTTCTGTTGTTACATTTGTTTTCAAACAACATCTTCCTCTAAGTGTACTGTTGGCATATTGCAATAGTGTGAAACATACCCGATACATTTCACATACGACGACTAACAGCTATAGCAAAGCACTTTGTTCATATTTCAGCTGTAACTAGTATTCTTATTTATTATTTTTTAACTCCTTAGTAAACTTTTTAACTGTAAATGTGTTTGGGCACTCATTCCTCTCAAGCATATCAAATGGTTGGTAGCTCTTGAGCCTGAAAGCCTTGATAATAATGTGTTCTCTTATGAAACATTTATACCTGCATTTCTGGTTACAGCAAACTTCTTGTGGGCACATGCATAGAGTGGATGCTCTGAACGTTATTATGACTTGCCTTAAATACTGGTTTTCTTCTATATTTCTTCAGCAGTAAACTTGGGTATCTTTCTAAAAGGTTTCCTTCTGTGGCCATAATAAATATTTCTGCAAGTTAAAAGGGAAACTGTTCCTACAAAAACTTAGGAGTATATATATATTTTTAAATAGTTTCAAAAACTCCAGTGTCGCAGCCAACGCAGTTATTTTATACATCAAACTACTTGGCCCAAGTGTCATTTGACTAGCATGAGAATCTGTTTAAAAAACTTTGAAATATTCAGGACTATTCCTTGGGCAAGATGACTATTTTATACCCTTTGTGCCTGCCTATCTTCCCTCTAGATCCGCATATTTCTCCAGCTGTTGCTCAGGTTTTATTTTGAAAGTTTAAGAAGTTAAATTCCTATGGGAGAACAAGTAAAAAGTTTCAGTTATTTTATGCCTCCAACCACCTTTCATTCAGTCTTGAATATCCATTTTCAGTGAATTTGTCTGAGTAATATAATGGAAAAGGATTTTCTCCATCCCAAGTCCAGAGAATTTCGTGTACAAAGAACACTAGTTACCTTACTCCATGAATAGTGTTTGAAATACTGTTTGTTTAGTGTTTGAAATACTGTCCAATTACCTGTATCTACACAGTAGTTAGATCCTGTACTTCTATCAAATAGTATCATTTACCGAGGTGGAAAACGTAATTTATAGCATCATGGACTCATTTCTTGTTTTTGGTTACTTCCTTATGGCTAAATAATATTTATTTGTATTTAAAAAAAAAAAATAGATTATGAAAATTTTGGGGGATAAAAAACTAGCCCATGAGTTGGTTTGTAGTATACTTTGGTATGAGTACATTTGTGAGTATCTAGATATACTCTTGAAGCTCTTGGTTTTTTGGCCATACATTTTCCATAGTTATTAGTGAATTATTTTACACATTTAAAATAAAAGCCTAATTCTATCCTCAATTCTTACCGACACCTCTGTATTCTGGCTACTGTTGCTTTTCTCCTAACTTCTCTTCCCCCGGCTGACTCTGGTTCTGTATAGAGGAGACTGCTCTTGCTACGTTAGTTTTTACCGAGGAGCATGGGACTAAAACTGCAGGTTAACAAGATGTTCTGAAGTGTGCGTGTCCTTGGTTAATTTTTTGACTTATTTTTTTACGAAGCTATCACTTTTAAGAGATGTGTGAGAAGCTGAAAACAAAATCTCTGAGGGAATTAGATGCTTTCATTTCTTCACAACTGGTTGCTCCCAGTGTAGTTAGGAGTTGTTGAGAGAATCAAGGTAAAACAATCTCCAGTGTTACAGCAGACAAAAACATAGCAGCAAAGTTCATAGCCATAGAAAGGTACCTGTGTTTCCCCAGACAAGGGGAAGTAAATGTTTTGCTAAGGCTGATAAGAAATGAAGTAAACACGAAGAAGGTGTGGAGGGAGAGGCTTTGTTGAGGGGTCAGCCATGGACAGCTACCAGCCTGGTCCCAGAAACACAGAGCAGTTGGGCATTTTGAGAGCAAGGTGATGTTTCTCCTAGCCAGAAGGCAGAATTGTCCCACAGAGCCTTACAGGAAAAAAACCCATAACAAAACAAAACCAAAACAATGACAAAAGCTGAAAGAGAAAGCAAAACTGAAGCACAAGATGCATACGCCTTTTGGTTTTCATTCAAGTTTTCTGTCCCTGAGGCAATCAACAGTGCTTTCTTTCGAAGATGGTACTTTAATCTGCTTTAACTGGGTAAAAGGCTGGGGAGCATTTCATTTCAGAGGTCCGGGTGAAGGTTTTGTTCTCTTTGGCGGTCAATAGCAACACCTCTCATTTACCCAACTCTAAACTGGGTTCCTGCACGCTGGTGTTGTCCTGGAGGTGATGCTGTCTTGCAGAGCAGGCGCTGACCTGGAGTCACAGGTTCTTCTGCAGCAGCAAATGCCTGTCCTGGTGTTTGCAGCCTGGGCTTCGTGCTGTTCTGTGTGTTTGGCAGGTCATCCCTCTGAGCCAGCTTATCACCTCTGTTGCACAAGTGCCAGCCCACGTGGTAACAGCTCATGAGGGAAGGGCAAGATGTGATGTCCGAACCTTAAACCAGCTTAAAGTTCTGCAGCTAGTACACCTAGCGTGGCTGTGAGCCCAGACACTAGCACAGGACAGAGTGCAGCCCGTGCCCAGATGGACACCTGGACAAATCCATCTGGAGACAGGCAACTGAGGACAGGATATCACCTACCTGAGCGTGCCTGGAAAGGACTCTCATTTCAGAAGCACGGTTCATTCTGTTGCTGCTCGTCCTGTACTGCTTTGAACACAGGAGCAAAGCAAAACAAGAGAAGGTGCCTGTAGTTCAGGTTGGTTAGTCTGTTGCCCACCTTTATTAAAGCTGTATTGTAAATGCAAGGCACACACAGCAGGGGTTGGTTTGCCCACTCCAGAGGAGTGTAAAGGTGGGAATGAGAGCAGCCTGTAGTGGAGAAGGATGCACCGGATCAGCTGCAGCGCTGCATTCCAGTACACCTTTATTTCGGTGCACCCAAAAGTTACTTGTGTGTTAAAATTATTTCTCCTCAGAATGATTTCTGTAATTGAGTATTGTGCTCAGTATTACTATTTCATGGCATCCCGTACACCTTCAAAAGTCTTAAGAGCCTGAAACGATACGTGATTAGTGTTCCATGTAAGCATTAAATATTTTTACCCATATGAGACCTTTTGTGCCACAAGACCAGAGATGATAGACTGGGAAAAACAACATGAGGTTTCAGTTGTATCTCCTTAATTTCATGTCATGCTCTAACATGCACAGGTTTCTGTGAAGAAGCCACTGGGTTATTCAGCCTCCCATACGGACAAACGCAGCTCTACTGCGAACCGTGTCAGTACGGGCCCGGTTCTGGGCTGCCAGGTGTGTCGGAGGCGGTGCTGGTGCAGGCAGATACCGGTGTGTGTCAGGAGCCAGACTCCCAGGGGAGAACACGCTGCCCAACGTCTCGGCTGGGAGGTGGCCGTGTGACTCTCACAGAGCATGTCACTCGAGAAAGCTGAGAGGTGTTGGGAACCAAAAGGCACATAGTTATTAATGTAATTGTAAAATACTGCACCGGTAATAGCAGCTCGTCACAAGCACTTTAACAGAGGTAGATAAAGGGCACACGAGCCTTCATCAGAATGCAAGTGCTTTGGGCAGTACGGTAAATAATACAAAACCTTTAACACTTCAAGTACTGAAGGGTCACTGAGTAATAATGTGCTTACCTGACATTTCATAGCTACTAAGATGGGCTTTTTCCTCCTCTTTTCCCAATGACAAGTGAAATACAATGTGCCCTTCCTAGAGTAGTAGAAAATACTCCAGAGTGACTCAGTAAAATATTGCAGTCTGTGATTGAACCCTGTAAACTTTCTGTGAGGTGAACAGACATTGCGTTCCATGGTCACACCTCTTTGTCCTCGTAACATGGGAGGGTGCTGATAAAGAGGCAGACAGAGCGAGCAGCTTGGCTGGAAAGCTGTGCCTTCTGTTGCCCTTGAGGAGGAGCAGCGTTCGAGGTGCTTCCCAGCCCTGTGCCGCCCCACGCTCGGGGCGTTCCACGGCGTGCAGCAGCAAGTTCCTCCTGACAGGGCTGTTCACAGAGAGACTGCCCAGGCTGTAATTATCCTCATGGAAACCAGTTCAATTTTGTTCATATGATTTAGCAGTGTTTCCAAAAGGTATATCTGCAATCGGTTGCATATATTGCAGCTTACGATGTCGTGGCAAATTGTAAACTCCGTAAAAATCACCTTTAGAATCAGTATGAGCTTTGGGGGTAGCAAGAGAGAAGGAATCACAGTAATTTAAACTATTTATTTATGGACACTAACATTACACTTCTGAAATTTGAAAGCACATCTAGTAAAGGGCTACATGAAATTTAAAAGCAAGAAAAAGATACGCTTAATTTTCTTTGCAGAGCTTGAGCATACAATAAGAGCAGGGCTAAAAGGTACTCGACAGAATTTAGCTAAGTAATGAATAATTTTAAATCAGTATCTCCCAGCTGATCATGATAGAGCTGTTGGAAGAGTATTTTGGGCACTGATACTAACAGTCCATTTATCCTAACCATTTAGAAGAAACGGTGACCAGTTCTGTCAGGAGGAGCTAGCTGGGAACTACTTGCCATCTCGGAGACAGTAACCGCTGGTCAGGTCACCCGGCCGCGGCGGCTGGGCAGCGAAGCACCCTCTCCGCTCCAGAACGAGGAGTCACCTGCCGTTCGAAGTTGGCCCGTGCTGTGATTGCTTGAGGCGTTACAGCCCCTTACTTGGTGTGTTCTAAATCTTCTCCAGTCCAGCTGTAAAGCTTCTATTCCCTATGTTACAAATAATTACATATGTCAATTTGGGGTTTATTTTATTGCATTTTAGACCCTACTGATCTCTTGTGACCTTAATTTCAGAACCTGAGAATGGACTACGTTAGGTTTGTTCTCCTGGTGTTTAAAACAGTCTCACTGAGAGTCTCTTCCTTTGTCTTTACTATTTGATTGAGCTTTGAAATGCCCTTTCTTGAAAATTGTCTTAGGAAAGGAACTTTTTTTTTTTTTATCTTTCATTTCTGCTAGTTCCCTAGTAGAAAAAAAAAAAAAGAGGAAGAAAAACCAAGAACAGAACCATTGCTGTATGTAATATTAGCTAATTTTGGGGGGACTTTTTCATGTTTTCTTCATAGCCTTGTTTCAGATTTGAGTTTTTGACTGTAGCTACATGTTAGAAGCTTCCATTCACATGTTTCCTTTTGGCTTGTACAGTTTCTTATTTGCCTACTCCAGGTCTTCAGGCTGTCCTGGGAATGTAAGTATAGTAAAAACCCTGCAATCATGGGTGGTTTCCTTCATGGCTAAGGTGGACAAAACAACCTTTGATGTGTATGCGGCGTGTGTTGCATGTTTTCTAGGTTGTAATTCTACCAAATGACTTCAGGAAGCATTATAGGGTCCCCTGCTCTAACTTTTAGCACCTAGAGAGTCAGTGTTTCCAGGCAATCCATCATTTAATCAGGCTATTTAAGGTGTTCAGCTCAGTGAGTGGGTGGTCCAAAGCTCTTATCTCGAGGTACAGAAGACACCACTCAAGTCTCTGATGCTGAGTGCTCTGTCTTTCCTTTTGGCTCCCAGCTGGGGTACTCTGGCAGCATCAGCTGTTCCCTGAAAGTTACAGGGTGTGCGATCATTTGTCCCGCAGCCACAAACATTTAGAAACGCTTATTTTTTGCATGTCTACATCAAAAATGAGTGAAACCTGCAAAGTTTCTTGTTATAGCTCCAGTATTCGTACTTCTGTTTTCTGTTCACCCAGACTGGAAGCCTTTCTGAAATTCTGTCAAAGCTTTTGAGTGTCAGTAGAACTGAGAACGTTGGGGGGTTTATGCAATTTGTTGATGTTCAAATATGAAAAATAAAATAAATTGTAGCTTACGGATGAGTTGCTCTGGTGATAAAATGGAGAGTGAATATTTCATATCAACTTCAGCTGCATATGTAAATAATTGTTATCTTACTCTACAATAGACTGGGCCACAAAGTGGGATTGTTATTTTTACCGTGACTGTACATCTACCGCACACTACGGATTGAGAGGCAGTACGTGGCTGTGTGTCAGCAGGATTATGGTAACTGCCCATGTGAGCACTCACACAAGATGCCCTGAAGTCTCTCGTGGACACTTGTGATGGATCAGTGGGGGGTGTTAACCTGTCACCCCCCAAAAACGCCTGCAGTTCTGAAGGGGCAGCAAGAGCCACGGTACCTACTGCGGTGCATCATTTACCCAAAATAAAGCTAGAGGGATGATTTCTTTCTGAAAGCAGTCAGAGACCTGCCTTCTGAATTGCTGTTTTTCAGTACCAGTAGGGAGCTACTGGTGATGGGCAGTGTCCTGTCCCTGCTGCCACAGTGCCGGCTGCGCATGGCGTCAGGCAGCAGGGACTGTGGGGTGGCAGCGGGGTTCTGCGGTCCCTGGCTGGTGTTTCCTCTGCCCAGCTGTTCTGCGTGGCTGCAGCTGTGGGAGTCTCAGCCGCTTCTCAGTGTCTGCTTTCAAACAGAAAGAGCATCCTTCGGTATGAGCGACCACGCCTGGATACAGTGTTCCAGATACAGCGTGATGAACTCACGGCCAGAGCAGTCAGTGCTCGCCTGTGTCAGCCGAACGCAGCGGGTGAGTCCTGGGACCACTTGCTCTGGCTGGCAGAGCTGCTTAGCTTTTGTACGTGGGACATAAGAGGGCTCTGGTACTTTGTACAGTGTCTGGCAGAGTGGGTACAGGAATTGGGTGTATTAGTGAAGTCAAGAAGATAGCTGTTAGAAAAGTTGAAGACTGGAAATTGCCACGTTTAGGTAAAATATTTGTGAAAAATTCTGCTAACATCAAGAAAAGCAAAAAAAGATGAAATCTCGTTACACTGATGTTGATGACTGCTGGTTGCTTGTAATGTGTATTAGAAGTGTTTGGAGTTTAATGTATGCTGCTTTATTAGAAAAATCCCCCTATACCAAGACTTTACACTTACACAAGCAGTTTCTCACCTATGGTCAATACGGGACCACACTGGCTTTTAAACAGTGGAGTAAAATGCATTAGACTTACTTATCAGAGCTTCATAGCTGCAAAACACTTCATCTGTAAGGGAACAAAATTAGATGATAAAGTCAGTACATGGGAGATGCTGGACGTCTGCAAAAATAGTTTAGTAAGAATCAAGTTAAATCCTTAACACATTTAGTTGTTTATGAAGTAGCTTTCTACTTACGACCCGTAGTCAGAGCAATGGTTACCATTTGTCAGTCCTGTACATGTAAAGAAAGTTCAGTTAGCTGGGTGTGTTGGGTAGAGATATGTAAAAATACAGAATTTACTTCAACACATAGTTACAATCCCCAAAATATGCCAAAACCACCTTCTGGAGTTAATGCACTAGTTAGATTCAGTGGTAGTGTACTAACAATGAGAAATATTTTTAGGTTTTTATTTAAATTGAATGAACTTTAGCCCAAGGCTGTGCAAAAATTGATGTTTGGTGTCTTGGCACCGCTTCCCGTGCTGGAATAGCCAGGTGGTGGTAGTGCTGCTCCTTCATGCACAGTTCAGGTGTCTCCAGACACCTTGCTTTCCACCAGGCTGTTGTGCTTGTGTGCCATGTTCGCTTAGAGTCTGTCCTTCTGCGGAGAAAGTTGTAATAGCTTAAGAAATAACCATCTGTAGCCGTTTATCACCTCCTGCTAGCTGGAGGCCGTGACCTTCTCTTCTGAAACGCCTTAGCAGGTTCTGTCATGCGAAGTCCGAGTTTGTTTAAATCCCAATTTAAGCTATACCACTAACGGTGGTTTAAACTAATCCACCTGACATTGCACCCGGGTGGAATGACACAACTCACGCGGCCACAGTAGCTGCGTTATGGGGAAGGCAGCTGCTGGTTGTTGTAGGGTAGGTTCTTAAACTATCCTAGCTAAACGCAGAGGACACCTTCCATTGAACTAGTCGCTCATCCTGTGTTGGCACGTAGTGTGATTTTGCTCGTGTCCTTGTTTAGTGTTTCTGACGTTGGACTTGTGTTGCAGTAGTGCCAAGTCATTTTGTCTTTGTCTAAACTTAAGATGTTGGTGCTTCTGCACTTGGCCAAGGTGCTCCCTCGGGAAAGAGGAAATACCTGTGAAAGGTCAGGCAGGCATCTGAAGTGATGGAGTCCGTGTGCTTGAGCACCCGAGCACCTCAGAAATACAGCGGAACGCAGAGAAACTTCTGAAGGGCCAAGAGTCTGAAAAGTCTCAGTCTGGAGTTCAGCTCTTCTCGTGTAATTCTATACACCAGGTTTTATCCTATTCAACTGGTCCACTTTATGTATGTTCTAAACAAAAAACTAGTGTTGCACCCCAGAAGACACTAAGATTGCAGGCTGAGGGAAAGAAGAGCCAATACCTAGTAAAAATTGTGCTGCTACCTAGATAGGAAATTGGCTTTCAAATACTCAAAACCTGCATTGGAATTCTCCTTTTTCCTTCATTGTAATTGTGCATAGTTTAGTCTGTTAGCTGCAAGGTTAACACTTTCACACACAAATACTTTGTTTCCAAAAAAGGCTCCTAAATGATTACTTCCATTTTAGAAAATAAATATCGAGTATCATTCCTGTTGCTGTGCTGATGTTTTTTGTAATTGGTAGTTGTGGCAGAAAGAAGTAAAATAAATTATCCTAATTTAGAAATAGATCTGTCTTACCCAAAATCAATTTCATGCTGACTTTTGGACCTCATAAAATCTGATGGATTGGCCTGTTTTCCCTTTAAATAACTTTTTTCTCGGAAAATAGCAGCTTGTGATAATTGCAAAAATGATTTAATATGCAAAGTTGGATAGTTGATATAGAGGGTGAGGAAATACTCTATGTATTTTTATGGAAAAGTGTATCTTGTTTTAATAATACACGGATGCATGCCTGGAAAGGCAGTCGTGCATCAATACCATTATCAAAACATGAAAGAACATTGCTTTGTAGAAGAAACAAAACGGTTAAGATAGTTTGATGTAAAGCAGTTGTTGGAAAAATACAAGTAGGGTTTACCCTGGTATCAGGCGCCACCTGCTTGATCTCCTGGAGCAGTTGGCTCTTCAGGCATCTCTTTCCCTGGCAGTGTACCTCTGCTCTCTGTTCACACTTGGCAGCATTCCGCCTGTGGTCTGACTTCTCATCGCGGGCAAAGGAACAGAATTGTCTCTGGAAAACTGAAAAATGAAATAACAGTGAAAATTGTAGATCTGTTTCTGTTCATGTTTTTCAAACTGCTTTACATACAGAAGCAAAATGCTCAAGAGTTTTTTGCCCCAGACCTGGCCCCTGCCAGGAGCAGCCCGTGCTCTGGTGCTTGAAGCAGTCCGGTTCCTGCTCGTCGTGCCTCCGTGACTGTGAACATTTGCTGTATTCTCTTTTATTTACGTCACTACACCTTAAGGAGGAAGTGCCTGGCACAAACTGTCTGCCCTGGTACAGACAGGTTGTGCTGCTGGATAATTGGCTGTACGGTAAGTTACAGGGCATTCCCACGGAGTAATACAAAACTAAAATCAATAACCGGCCGTTTAGTTGTCAGGTGCAAAGTGCTGCAGAGTGTTATTCACATGGGCTATTGAAACTTCGTCTGCTGGGTGCTTTTATACTATTTTGTATGCTTTGGTTAAAAAAACAAATCCAAACCAGCCATATGTTTCATCTTTGTGACAATTTTCTTTTTTCTTTCTGCAGCTCTACTGAGAAGTCATTTCCTTGGAGATCATCAGGTATTATCTTTTATGTGTACACTTTGCTTTAAGCCCAAAAACCTTTGTTTTCTTGGTGTTCATTGTTTTGAAATGAACTGAACATTAGCAGCAATGCTCCGTATCTTTCCTGAGGTGTAACGTTAATAGCCCCTCTCACACGTCAAGAGAGTTGTGTGTTCCTCCAGTAATTGTAGAAGGTTGTTTTGGCACAGAGGTAGTTGCAGGGACTTCTATTGCAACTTTCTGTGCCTTTGCGTTTCGTGTGAGCTGTGACCATACAAAAGCCATGAGCATTGGGTCTCCTTTGCAATTAATTCAAAAATATTTTTGAGTCTTCCCCTTGCCTGGCAAGGATCATGAAAAAATGCTTTACGTTTGAAGCTTAAATACTGATTTTCTTTTTACACATATTCTTTCTTTACCGAGAAAATCTCCGGTAAGCGAAGGTTTTCCTGAGAGTGCTGTATCTATTCTGTATCTCGGGATACCTTGAACCTTCTTTCCAAAGCAAGAAACACTGCTCGTGTACTTCTGCATCACCTGAGGGGTGTACGAGGTGGAGTGGATAGGACTGTATCTTAAAAGTGATGTTCAAGTGCCTGTCGAAATGACCCAGTCTGTCCTTCACAGATCAGAGCGTTTAACTCGTTAGTGGTTGTGCATCAGTTAAAACATTAAATATTGCCAAGCCTATCTTCTCTTCAGAGTGATGCAGAGTACGTGCAGAAGTCAACAGGTCAAAACCACACAGCAGGACCCAGAATGGGACCTTGACTCCCTGCAAACTGCTTTATGCCCTGGATCCTGCTTCTCTAATTCCGTGGCCTCTTGACAGAATGTCGCATTAAGCAAAACTAGGCTAACGTGCCCAAAACGCAGTTAGCATTTTAGGTAGCTTGTTGGAAGTTTTATCAACCCAGTTTTGCAGAGCACTAATACTGGATCTTTGGACAGGAACACGCACAGCTTTACAAGCTGTCCGTGGAGTTTCTGCTGTACAGAGAATAACAAATCATAGTTATCTGCTTGTTCACTCAAGCCTATTCATAATTACGATAATTGTGACTATTTTAGGTAAATCAGTCTCTCAAACTGTCTACTTTTCCTTCCCCTCCTTGGTTTTTTTGTTTTATTTAGAGACTAAGCTCTTAAGGTTGTGTATAATCATATTTACGTGGTTTCAGCTGCTGTTGTGCTATCGCCACAGCTGAGGTGAGACAGGCATTGGCTTTATGCCTTTCTTCTAAATATTCTCAACAACCTCCTTGTCTTGGCATTTAAATTTTGCTAGAGATGGTGGTGATTTTCACGTATTCTTTTAGCAGTGTTTTTAAACAGCAGTAAAATTAGTTTTTCCAAGTAATTAAGAAATTAGTTTTACTTATTCTTTCCACTTGAAATTTTTATCTGTTTTTGTTAATTGCATTATTTTCCCTAGTTCTGTAATGTTCCAGTGACAGTTCACAACACCTGCTGTCAGATCTTTCATTGGTTTACTGATTTCTGTCATCCAATTGCATTCCATTTCGTTATTTCCTTCTCAGTTGTATTCCCTCAGTAATTCTCCCCTCCCATTTGTGTGTTTCTTTCCTTTAGAAATCTCCTGTGCACATCCCTGCTAAAAAGTCACTTCACGTGCATCAAAAAAAAAAATCATATTTCTGTTTAAAAACTGTGTGCATTATATAAATCTAGATATATATCTAAAGTAAGGAGCAATTGCCCAGAAGTGGGCATGTTTGAAAGAAATAAACTTTTTGCTTAGCATTTTCTGATATACATTCCATTTAATACTTAGGTTGTGATTATAGTATGATTGTAGATTTTACTTACACATAGCTTCACTCTTGACCTTTGTTTTGAACAAGTGTCACTAGATGATGCTTTTCCAACTGCAATCTGAAAAATACTGGAGTCTTAAGATGAATGAAAACACTGCCTTAAATCCCCTTCTTCTCCTGACTGCAGTAGTTGATATCAAAAAACATCAGTGGACGATGTGATATGATGGTCTCTGTAATTGCTTTATGCATCAGTAGAATTACACAGAATTTTTAAGAGAAATGTAAAATGATGTTGGTTTGCAGATGCTTAAAAATAGAATATTAGATCAGCAGACATTTATAAAAAGGCTATTATTTTATTCCGGGCCCTCTCCTCATGATTTGTAGTAGCAGAGAGGGATAGAAAGACAACAATTCATTTTATCGTGAATTCTCGCCTTTGTTAGCGAGCCCAAACAGCCTTTCTTTTTCAGCGCTGCGAGAGCGTTTGCTTGGTGGCAAATATGTGATGGAAGCGAGGTTTGGGTTCGGGGCTCTGTCTCAGGAACATCTGTGCAGCACCGCACAATTCCACTTTATTCTTCCCTTGTGTTTCTCCCCAGACTGATTATTTGCCAGTTTGACGTTGATTTGGTATCATGTAATATCAGGTAACTAAAATAACAGGGCCTTGTATTATTTAGACAAAAATGATTAAAATATTGACGTTGAATATAATTATAATTTAGATGTCCCAATCCCCACAAGGGTTTTATTCTAAAGAACGGGCAACACCCGCTGATGTCTGTCGTGAGGCGTTACACGGTCAGTGCATTGCTGCGCTGTTGCTTCTCTGTATCGTTAACCGCTGGTTAAATTAGTGGAAGCATAGTGACACTTCTTATTGTGTCTTAATTACATGTGGACATAATGCTCCTATTACAGTAAATTAATTAGCGTCAAGTTTTACTAGATGGTTTTGACCTACGAATGTACTACTGATAAATAATTGTGTTGACTGCCTGTAATTTCTAAGATGTACTGATTTTTTTAATTGTTCTTGAAAATCTGTTTTTTGAATAATGTTTAAACATTCCTCATAATAGCAGGTAATGAGTAACGTTTTTGGTCTGAATGCTCCGTTATGGCTAATTGTGCAAACAGTGAGACACCAGCGTTTTGTGTACAGTATATACTGTAAGTATATACTTACCAATAGCTACAGTAAATAAAGAAATACTATCAGAGTATTTCTTTACAGCTTGATAGGTACAAATACTCTCAGGTTTTTTAGTTCGTCTCCTCATCTTTGTCCTTTTTTCCCAGAGTATGTTTTACTTTTCCTTCATTCATGGTGTTGTGATGTCTCCTTTGCTTTCTCTTATGTATGATGGCGTTTTTCTTTGCTGTCTGGAAAGTTCAGCTAATATTCTTAGAACTGAAAGGGTTGTTAAAATTTGGATACATTTGGATAGTAGTATATGGAGTAAAAAATGTATGGAATTAGCAGCAGCTTCTGTAGGTGGTGCAGAAAGAGGGTGAAATTGAACTCAGCCTTTTTACTTAAGAAGCTCTAGAGATTACAGAACCTTACGAGAAGTGAAACTGTCCTCTGTGCACTACAAAGTGATTGCACGATGTTTCTGCATCTTACTTACTTACTAGGTAATCAATTACATTTTGTATTAAAATAGGTTGGAATATACATTTTAAAAATGACAATTGTAGGACTACGTGAAAACTACAGGAAACAAGATTCTCAGACATTACTATTAACGTTCTTATATTTAGTTTGGCAGATGATACCTGTCCACCAGTACACTTGGGTTATGCTGAGTTCTTCGTTACTATGTGTGCAAAAAATTTTTGTGAGAGAGTTTGCAGGAAACTTGCATATGATAATTTGGAATTATCTAATTAATTTATTCTTTCAGATCCTCCAACCACCAGTGTGAGCAAACCCCAGGTGTCAGAGAGTGTTCGTACCAATGCCTATGACATTAGGACAGAACCAGAACAAGGGAACCTCTACTCACCAGAGCAGACATCTCTCCATGAAAGTGAGGGTCTGTTCTGTGCATTTTAAATATTAGAATATATTTCTGTATAAAAATGTAATATAATTATGAATGTAACAAATGTAAAATTTATACAATATTTTATTGTTGCGAAGTTGTTCAATGATTTTATTTTTATTCTGGCTTCATATCTACAGGGTCTGTAGGTAACTCAAGAAGTTCAACACAGATGAATTCCTATTCTGACAGTGGTTACCAGGAAGTAAGCAGTTTCCATAACAGCCAAAACGTGAGCAAATCAGAAAACAGACAGCAGCATTCCCTTATTGGGACCACTAATAACCATCTGGCAAGAAGCTCACGAGCTGAAGGGCAGACATCAGTCCAGGTAGGCTTGAACACGGCACTTCATCTCTGTCTGTGCGCTGCTCGTAGCGCGGTTTTAAGGACGGTAATTGTATAGCTGGACCTAGCTTTGTATGGGCTGGAATTGACGCTGTTAAATTCCACTCTCATTTGACACCACGACTGGTTAAAAAGCAGCAGTGGCTTGCAGCAGAGATAGACTTGTTTGCTGAAATCGGCACGTGTGGGATCTGTTCATTCGCTGCAACTCAAGTGAAGTAAAACTTCTGAGGACTCCTGAGGGCAGAGTACGCTGCTCATGTCAGCAAAGTTGCTCGCTGAAAATGCAGTTGTGCTATTGGGGAAAACCTGGAATTCGGCCTGCATGTAAACATGGTGCTTAAAGAAGGATGGTATTTGTGTTCCTGTACCTTCTATTGTTTATGGCTTATTTTCCCCTCCTTTTTCATTCATCAGATAGTAAGGCAGTAATTGACAAAACTTGATTAGCTGACACTAGAACTCTTTGCATAACTGTTCCTGAATTTCCAGAGTGGTAGAGTAGTGAGGAAAGAAAGCATAAATGCGTAGTAACATAGGAAGCCAAATAAGAATGAGGAATGGGTGTTTTTTTTATTGTTAAATCGTGACTTAATATATTAAGAAATACTGGTCGGAAAAAAAGTTATTTTATAGGATAACTTGAAGGAATTACATTTAGGGTAAAAGCTACTCTTCAGCTGGTTTTATATATTGTGAATTTGTGTGCATTTCTCATTGACTTCTTTGCCTTACGGGAGAAAAGTATTCACTGCACGGCGCAAATGATAGAACTAATCAATGTTTTTAACAGCCTTCAGTAAATATTGCTACCAACCGAGTCATGCGACGTGTCAGCTCAGTCCCCTCCAGGGCCCAGTCTCCCTCTTACATGGTCAGCACCGGCGTTTCCCCCTCCCGGGGGTCGCTGCGGGCGTCTCTGGGCAGCGGCTACGGCTCTCCGTCGGTTACCGAGCAGAGGTCCCTTCCTTCCCACGCGTATTCGTCCACCACTCTGCCAGTGCAGCGGGCAGCATCGCCGTACGCCGCCCAGAGACCTGCCTCCCCGACGGCCGTGCGGCGGATCGGCTCGCTTACCTCCAGACAGACGGCGAATCCCAACGGCAGCGTGTCCCAGTACCAAACGTCGGTCAGAGTTGGCTCTCCTCTTGCCCTTGCCGATGTGCAAACCCGAGTGGCTTCTCCATCCCAAACGCAGCTGGGATCTTCTTCCCCGAAGCGTTCTGGCATGACTGCGGTGCCACAGCATTTGGGAACAACGCTGCAAAGAACGATTCATGACATTGAACAGTACGGACAGCAGTACGACGTATACGAGAGGATGGTCCCGCCGCGTCCAGACAGCCTTACAGGTTAGTAAAAAGGTAAAGACACTGCTCAAAACTTGGTACAAACCTGCAACTGTGGAAACCCTCCAATGCAACAGTCGTTTTACAGATGAGGCAGCGTGGCACTAGAACGTAGTCGTGGTGGGTGTATCGAATCAGTTGTAAATACTGATGTCAGACGCCATCTGTCAGTCATACTGTAAGCTCCCTGGGAACACTGTCTTTCTCTTTAATTAGTAGATTGCTGCTCACGCGCTACGTTATTAAATCCTATGGTTTAAGTAGCTAAGTGAGATCTGAGTTTTCCAAACAGACACATTTCAGTATTTTTGTAGATAAAGTACATTTCAATGTATATGCAGGTTATAAACAAGCTAAAGGATACGAGGCTGGAATTAGTTTTATGTCTAGTTCTTTCTTAAAATACATCTCAGTACCACTGAATGTTAGTCTTTTTTTTTTTTACCCCCTGTGATTTCTACGCTATCTCAAAATACTGAATATAGGGTAACTGTTGTAACACTAGCTTAAAATAAAGCCCTAAAAGGTGGAATCTATTCAGCTGGAAGGCAGTTCTTATTAAGATGCAGTTACTTTACATTTTGTTCTGTGAGCGTTACTGGATTTGTTCTGACCTTTATATAAATGAGCACAGAGAAGGAGATGATGCAGTTAGACCATACGCTCTTTTGAACAGAGTGCAATGTCTGGTATTTCTTTTGACCAATGATACTGCAGGAAATCCCAAAATATTCTCATTCCTCAGCAAAAGGTGTAAGGTCTCAGCTCTGTTTTCAAGACGTAGTAATCTGCTAGTTTGACAAGGGGGGTAAAAGAACCAGTTTGACCTGAAAGGCTGTTGGGTAGTTTAAATGAATGCACTCCAGTGGGCTTCATAATTTGTGGTGTACTGGCAATCGTGTGCTCTTGTGATGTTCTTGAGGTACTTCACAGATACCACTGCTTGAGATTATCACCTCATCTAAACAGGTGAAAGGAGTTACTGAGATAGTGAAGCAGCAATTCAGAAAGAGATGCTCTCAGTGCAATGCTTTCAGTACCAAGGAAACAATTGGCAACTGCGGTAGTTGAGGCTCAGAGAGCATCTTACATTATAGCCGGATCCACGTTGCCCTTTGCAGGACACCTGAAATGCTCTGACTTCCTCCTGCTCTGTGTTACAGACCGAGTGAGAATCCCTCGGTATTAGAAAAAAAGCCTCTTATGTTTTCTAGTGTAAATCACTTTTCATGTGTCTTTAGAGGGCACAGTTGAATGTAACACCTGAAATCCTAACCCCAAATTCGTACACAGTGGGTTTGGTGACAGGCGGTTTGGGTGCGGTTTGGGTCGGTGCTGTGGCAGCCGTATGCATCATCCAGAGCTCTGCCCTGCGGGGTGGGTGGGCTGGAGGGAGGGAGGGAGGATTAGGTCATCCCTGCCCTGGGTGCTTACAGCCGCTGGGAAGGGTGTCGGTTTGGTGCGGGGCTGGGAAGACCGCAGCGCTGGGAAGGCGAGTGTCTTCCCAGCAGACAGCAACAGCACCCGGCACGCAGCTCTGGCTGCCTGCTCTGCTTTGGTGACCTCCCTCTGTTTTCACCACCCAGAGGTGTGTTTTTGTAGAGATGACCTGGGAGGACCCCTAGAGGTTTCCTTGCAGGCACTGTGACAGAGCAGGTCTGTGATTTCGGGGTCAAAAGTATTCCGATGCAGGATGGGTTTGATTACACATCCCCACTTACTTGTATTTTAACGGTGTCCCGTCATCTCCATCTTCTCGTTACCTTTGCATGCTTCACTTAGAAAATTCTATTGCTTTTGTGGCTGCTAAAGGTTTGGCGCCTCCAATGGTAATGCCAAAGTGGACAAAACAGTATTCATTTTATAAAACAGTTTTAAAAACAACTTTTAAAGCCAAAAATTATGTTGGTTTTATGTCCTCCCTGAATTTGTGAGTGACTAAACGTTTACGGCAGCGTTTGCCTTGGCTATACCGCCCAGAGGTTACTTGCTCATTTGCTAACTTTTGTCTAACTCTGTTAACAATTTATGATTTAATGTCATGTGTAGATGTTGTAGATAAACTCTGCGTATAATTGTAGGCAAGGAAGATGACAAATTATGTTGTAAGATTGAAAAAAAAATTACTCTGAGAAGGGAAGCAGGAGGAATGCTGGTGGGATGTATGTGACTGTCACACTCGTTTACTCTAGTACAATGGGAAGTATATTTGATTGTCTTTACTCTGAAGAATTTATTAAAAGACAAAACTGGTGAAATCACAGAATAAATGAAGAATGCCCAGAGCAGAAGGAACTGGAGAGTTCAAAAGGAGTGAAGGGGAGATTAGGCCATTGCAAGATGCAGTAAAGAAAAGTCAGAGAGTGGAAGAGGACCCCATGGCAAGGTAAACCTCAGAGGCAAGAGCAGAGAAGTTTTGTGCAATTGTTTCAAACAAGTAAAAATCCAAGAGACTAATACAGCTTTTCAAAATGAAAGAGGATTTTCCTGGTAGTGTAATACTCAAAAACCAAGTTGGTGTAGGTGGCAAAAGTGCTACGTAGCGATTATATAATACATAAGTAAACAGAGTTTGAAAATAACTATGATTTTGGCTTATGTTTCATGAAATATGAGCATCTGAGGCTGGCTTGGCAGTTCACTCGCTAAAGATGCAGCCCGGGAGACAGGCAGCCGGCAGTGTGCGAGGCAGTGAAACAGCCCACAGAGAAGTGTGGGAGATGAGAGGGGAGTGATGAAATGCAGCCATTCTGAAATGCTTCCAAAAGAATTTTTTTTAAGAGTAGGGTCAGGGGGCAAGGTGCTGAGTGCAGAAGAGCTTTTCCTTTGGGTGATGAGTCCTGTTAGCTGCAAAAGCTCTGTACCCACAGTGCTGTGAGCAGCACAGAAGCTGACAAAAGTCAAGCAAGACATGGTGAAGAACTCTCAGAATTAACTACATTCTATTTTCCCACTACCCAGTTTAGTCCATAGCTTCTCTGTGGACTCTGGGAGGATAACTGATACAGTAAGGGAACTAGGATGCTTTAAATGACAACATTAAAAACAGGTGAGAAATTAGTGGAGGGCAGCTACTTAGTGCAACTCCCGTACCAGGGAGCCAGGTGTGTGCCAAGCACATTAGACAGTCAATGAGAGGGGTGGTCGAAAAAAGTTCTTGGGCTGAAAAACAGGAAACACAGGAGTAAGACTGTACCACTAACCTCCGCATCAGGGTGGACTTCACAGGAGATTGGCTGCTAATTCAGTTAGCAAAGCAGCGAGGGGGAAGGTGCAGCGGTGCTGGTTTCAGAGATACAGTAACACACAGAAAGGAATTTTAGAGAACGTGAATGAAGTTTTTGTGGAGCAGATGGAGGGGGAGCTTCCCTTCGCAGGGCAAAGCAAGTCTGAACTTGCGCAGTGCTCTCCAAAATGCTGTTACTGAAAAGCTGTTCTGCACCTCTGCCGACAGGGTGCTTGGACCCAGCGCTGCAGAAGTGGTAGCAGGAGGTCTGATGCTGAGGAGTTTCAGTTAAATGAGATAGAGAGAACTTAAAAGAAACTCGAGAGGGACAGCTGAAAGGCAAGGTGAGAAAAGAGATTCTCATACAGCTGCAGCGTAACAAGCTATAGCTAGAGAGAGAGAGACATCAGGGGCAATTTAAACCTCTATAAAGTTTTTTCTGTACATGTTTAAATCTCTGCTGAGAAGATTTTTGATCTTACTGCTGCGGATTGTTTTGTTTTCGGTATTATGACCCCCTTTAGGCTGTGCCCTGCTGCACAACTGGATTGCTGTCTGGTTCCCAGCTCATCTTGTTGTTGCTGAATCCGTGAGCTGCACATGTTCGTGGAATTTTTACTCTCCATGTCTTAGACTTTCAACTAGAAATGACACCAAAAAGTTTAGTTGGAAAACTTAAAGTTGTTGGTCTATGGACAAAACTTTTCATCAAAGACATGAAGCCTTGTCAATGAATTTTTCAGTATGGGTCGTTTAACAATGGGAAGAAGTTTGATGACTAAATCTTTGAAGATCCAACTAACACATTTTCTTGGCTAGAATAATAAAGATTCAAGCATGACAGCTTTATTCTTTTTAATGGATGTGGGCCATGTACATACTTGCCTTTCCTTGGTTTTAGGCCTGAGGAGTTCGTACGCTAGTCAGCACAGCCAGCTGGGACAGGAGTTGCGGTCGGCCGTGTCTCCTGACCTGCACATCACCCCTATCTACGAGGGCAGAACCTACTACAGCCCCGTGTACCGCAGTCCCAACCATGGGACAGTGGAGCTCCACCAGGGATCCCAGTCGGCATTGTATCGAACAGGGTCAGGTGGGTAAAGGGCTCCTGAAGCTCTTCCGTTGATCGTGTCCCACAGCACCCTTCGTTGACCTATGGGAGCTTCTGTGGAACCTATGGCATACAGCAGAACGTATGAGATGTGTCATGCCAGTTTAGAGGGAAAAACTAGGAGTTACAACTGAAATGAGATAGAAACTAGTTTTGAAGGATGCAAAATAACCAGCAGGAATTAAAAAGCTTTTCTGATGTTTGCAAGAAATGCTTGTGGCTGAACGTGTCAGCTGAGGGTCGGAATGTTTTCTGTTTGATACCACACACGGGTACAGCCAAGCAAAGCGTACTTTAGGACAAAAACTTTATTGCTTCCTCTTGCATTCTCCGTGCATCATTCTCTTACAAATTGAGTTTGTTTATATATTTTATTATTCATCAGTGCAGTAAAATGATAACTTGCACACTAAAATTACCGATGACATCTTTCACTGGAAAATTAATGGTTTTACCCAACTTCTCAGCAAAGGGTAATGTTAAGATACTGTATGTGAAGTTCATATGTTGCAACTGAAATAGTTCTGTAGTATTAATTACTACTCATATATTCTGGAATGCATAAGCATGAGATTAGTACCAGAACTGCTTTTCTGTAAGGAGAAATGTGATACATGTTGCAATGCAGTTTGTTCTTTAAGGCTGATTAATAATTTGTATAGTGGAGTAATTTCCAAAAACTCTTCAAATATTAGAGTGATTTAACTAAGTAACTCTCTAGAAATATTTATAGAGAAGTGTCTGATTCACATCGTGTTTTCACACATTTGAAAACTGCTTTTTAATGTTTTTTTAATGTAACTGAAATACCAAGAGTGCGGAGTGATAGAGGAGGCAACAGTTCTTGCAATTCTCCTGTCTTCTGCAGCCTAGAGGAAACAAATTAATTTTTTCAGGCTGTGCCAATGAGGAAATATAACTAGAAATAGGAATTCTCTGTTTACTTGGCTACCTCATGATATCACTTACCTTGGAAGAACAGAGGCTACCACAACAGCTCTGTTAAGTCAGGAAGATACATGTTCCTGGTTTTGAAATAATCAGCTTAATCTGTAAAATCATCCTCTTGTCAGGGAGAATGACATGGGGGAAAGGAAAAGACCATATAAGCTATAGAAATTTTTGTTCCCTTATGTCCTGGTATTTTTCCTTTTTCTTTTTAATATTTGGCAAGTTTATGTTACTGTTAGTAATTGAGTTTTATTACAAACCTTGAAAACATTTTGCGTCCTCACTTCTGCTTGCTGGCACGAGATGAGTTTCTTACTGTAAATACTGGCTGGGGCAAGCTGAGGCGTCAGCCTGATTCCAAACTTTTGGTTCTGTAACAAACCTCTCTGTCTTCCCCCAGACAGTGAGTAATTGCTCCCTTAAATCTGGCGAGAGCTGTCAACATTGAGTACTGTACATGCTTTTAACACTGAATTTTTTTTTTTTCTTCTTCCTTTTTTTTTTTTTCTTACACTTTTAACCATGTACTGCCTCTTCTCTTCAATAGACGTTTGTTATCTGGTTTGTTTTAATACTGATTTTGTACTAGGAGTCGGAAATCTGCAAAGATCATCCAGTCAGCGTAGCACACTCACATACCAAAGAAATAATTATGCTCTGAACACAACAGCTACCTATGCGGAACCCTACAGGTCAGTGCAGTATCGCCTGGCAGAGTCCAGCTATAACAGGCTGCAGCACGCGGCGCCCGATGACGGCACCACGCGATCTCCGTCCATCGACAGCATTCAGAAGGACCCCAGGCAAGTCCAGCCCTGCTCTCAAGAGCCATACGTATTTACTATAATAAGATTTTTAATACATTTCTTGAATATATTTATGGCACTGTTGTGCATATTCTGGCTTTACATTGTTTAAACAGTCATGACTAATTTAGATATTAAGATCTCTACCTTTGCAGCCAGAGTAATAAATCCAGTCTACTTGCTACAGTAAGAGCAACTTTTATGCATGTAGTCATTACACATTTTTCTTCCGTATTTTTTTTTCATGCAGAAGTTATTACAACAAATAGATGAGAATTGACTGGATTATTACAAATATTTTTAAGTAACTCTACAGAGCAACCTGTAATACTGTAGTAAGTTTTCTCTTTAAGGGAATCAAGATTTGAAAATTGGAAAGTACATACTGAATTTATTTGAATGAATTTTTCATAAGCAGGCTGCTTAAATTTCGAAACAACATAAGTTTAAAAATGATATATAAATATACCACTTTGAAAGCAAGTACACATTCGTATTTTTAAAATAGTTACTGGTTTGATGTTGTAAATGTATGTACACAGCGTGGGCCTGTGACAAGTGTAGTATTATCATTACGATTTATTAGAGACACTGTTCATTAAACCCTTGTATTTTAAAATGGGAGCATCAAAACGCAGTTGATGCAAAGCCCGGAGGGATCTGTGGAACTGTTTGTCTGCCACGCGGGGTGTGAGTGCCAGAAATTCCAGTCTGTCCTCAGACTGCCGGTTCACTGCAGCAGCTTCTAGACGTGTCTTGGCCATGAAGCACATGACAGGTTCTGCTGGTTTAGGAAGAGCAGAAAGCAGAGGACCTCAGACTGGAGGATGTGGACTCCAGGGGTGCCTCAGGAGTCTCTCCCCTTCTTCACTGTCAGGGTGGTGAGACCCTGGCACAGGTTGCCCAGGGAAGCTGTGGATGCTCCATCCCTGGAAGTGTTCAAGGTTGGGTTGGACAGGGGTCTGAGCAACCTGCTCTAGTGGGAGGTGTCCCTGCCCCTGGCAGGGGGCTGGAATGAGGAGATCTTTAAGGTCCCTTCCAACCCAACCTATTCTGTAAGTCTATGAAACACTAGGGCACCAAATAAACGTTGATAGAAGACAACAGCTAACAGCCCTGGTCAGACTAGAGCCTTACGCTGCGATCGTTCAGGGTTCCCGCATCGCCAAAGGCTTGTAGCATGATTCAGTTGTTTCCTAGTGTGGCCCTCTCCTTCAGACTTGAAAGTAAAAGCACTACTTTTAATAGATTTTGTTAGTGGAAAATGAATGTATTTCTTTTTTTTTTTTTACTAGATATGAGAGACTGGAGGAATTTCATTTAACTGAAGGATACATTCCTCTAAATGAAGTCAATAGGCTAATGGTGCCTCAGCAGAAGTGCTCACTAGCTGGGAAACTTCACATTCATAACAAGGAATTTAAAGACATTTTGACTCAGTTTTCATTGCTGATGCACCTTCTTATCTCATCATTTCACAGGGGAATAGTTTTTACCTCACACTTTAATGGGTTTTGGTTTCTGATTTGACTATCATGCTCTTGCAGAGGTTAGTGTGTCACCGTGGGCTGTGTGGGAGCGTCGGTGCTAGAATGGGAACCCTTAGAAAGCTGCTGGCTTTATTAGAAAGGCAGTTTGCCCTGAGATCCCCCTCAGCACTATGGAGAGAGAAACCTCTAGGCTGTTGAGCAGTTCAGGGTGGGCACATGGCTGACCTTTCCCATTTGGGGACTGTAGGAATGCTGGGGAGACCTGACTGGACAGGCCAGTGTTTGCCTCTCAGTAGCTCCCAAATACTGTTCTTGGAACAGCTTTTTTTAGGAAAAATGTACTTGGATTTCTGAGAATGGGAAAACTTAGGTGCTACCTTTTTTTTTCTTCTTCTTCTTCTTCTTCCCCTTTTCTCAGTCTTCCTTTACAGAAGGAAGTCAGCCTGGCAAATGTTAAAGAGTACGTTTCTAAATCTGTGGACTGGGCATGAATGTGTTTAATGACTTTTCCAGGATTTCTCGGTGCAAAATAATTTTGATTAATAAAGGAGATTTGATTTTAATGATTTCAAGTTTGCAATTCCTGAATAACTCAAATTATACAAACTTCCTGCATCCGATCGTGATGACGAAATTTCAGGCTGCGCAGCTTTTGTTGAAGTATAATTGACTTCAGACTAGGGAGGATGTTGAGCACTGAGAAAAAAAAATGTTGTGTGGAAGAGATGCCCATGAGCAGCTTTTGTTCAGTGGGTTTCTGTTGCATTATATTAATGCATTCTATCTGTTGCATAATCTTCCTGCATTATATCTGTTGCATTATATACTTAATTTTGGTGAGATATCTGTAGGTTGCAGTGTTTGAGTTGGTATAATTTCAGTGCGTGTGTGTGTGTATATATATTTGTGTGATCAGCGACCAAGCTAACTGAAGAACGTGGGTTATAAAGTGTCTTTTTCCAACGAGAAGGCTAAAAGGTGATGTGACTCCTGGTTGCTCTGCCATACCCAGCTTTCCTCCTAGCCCTGCTACTCCAGAACAAAACCAGAACTGCTGAAAAACACTTAAGATGCTCTAGTAATTCTACATGGTAGATGAAAACACACCCGTAACTAATGCCTTCTCCTGAATGTGTTCCTCTAACGAAGGGAGTTTGCGTGGCGAGATCCCGAGCTGCCCGAGGTCATCCACATGCTGCAGCACCAGTTCCCATCAGTGCAGGCGAACGCGGCTGCCTACCTCCAGCACCTCTGCTTCGGGGATAACAAAGTGAAAACCGAGGTACTGCGCGGAGCCTCCGCCTTTCTGTGCTGGGGCAAGACAGAAAGGACAAAACTAGATCTCTCCCCTCTTTGGGTTGTGTTTTTTTCATCATAACACAGTATTTTGGACCCTTTTGTGTTTCTGTTTGCACCAATGTATGGCAATACTGAAGTACCTAGGTGTGTGTAATCGCACACACACAGATTTTTCCTGTCATAAGAGGCTGCATGGAAATGATATTAAAATATTTATCATTCAGGTTGTGTAATCTGGCAGAACTGTAACGCATGTTTAGCAGAACCTGTTTCTGCATAACCTGTTGATGGCTCGAGCTAAGGAAAAGAATAATTCTGGAAGCTTTTCACCAGTTTGATCAAGATATTTTAAGGCATTGTTGGGAATGAGTGAGCTGTAAGACAAAGGAAAGAAATCCAACCCTAGAAATCTATAGAGGGTAGTGTTTATGTCAATATGATGTGGAGGAAGGGTAGATCTGAGTGAAAATTCAGATTATTGGTGTAATGTCTAGAAATCGTTTGCATCTGAAGAGCTGCTCTTCTAGCAGAGCAGCTATGAGCTATTGATCTGAAGGAATTTGCTCTTTCATATCTTACATGTGTACATTATTTTCAGTATAAATAGTATTTCTGTTATTAAAATACTGATGCAACTTTTATAAGAAGAAAGACCAACATAATTCACAGTTGCTGGAAGGCAGATAAAATGATGGTGGTGGTTTTGATGTTCTGGTAAAGATCACAGTGATAATCAGACGTAGACAGATTTATAAGGTAGTCTTGCTATTTTATATGGGATATGACAGTTTATTGAGGAACTCTTGCTACACAGTTATTGTTTGTCTGCACATGTCCATCTATAGAAGATCTTGTGTTTCTTCACTGTTTCCATTTTCATTACTACAGAATATGTTTCAGAAACTATGGAATGTTTGTTTTATTTTTTTAAGAAGTACACAAAACTAGAAGAAATACACAAAGTTTAAGCAGAATTTGAATGTGATGCTAACCTGCATGTCATGGCTGAAGTGGTGTCTCAGTTGTTTACCATATTTAGGATTAGCAATAGTCTATGTTTTAAAAATTTACTGAATCGTAGAATACTTCTGTTTGGAAGAGAACTTTAAGCTCATGGAGTCCAACCACTTCCCAGCACTGCCAGGACACCACTAAACCATGTCCCTCAGCACCACAGCTCCACCACATCAGTTCAGGTATAAAGGATTACAGACAAATTATACCATAGAATCAAGCTCATAAAATCTTATCCAAAGAAAAAGGTCGTCTTTTTGATTTAGAAGAGAAGTTACAGCAGTCAGAGAGACAACTGTAAATGTAGCCTGCCTGTTTAGCCTGTGGGACCCTGAAACAGAAAGTGTCGTCTTTTCAAAGAGAGGAGATTTATGTTCTGGCAGTTATTTCCTTTTAAAAGGAAAAATCAGCTTTTCAGAATTCTTGGAACACTATGACAAAAAGGGCTGGTAAAGAGATCTGGCCCAACTTCATTGGGCATCTTCTGTGGGTAGTGTGGCACAAAAGTTATTGTGTCATGCTAGAATAGCCCCAGGTTATGATAGATCAGCCTTATATTGCAAAATAGCTGATTTTTGTTTTTTAAAGGGGAAATATTTTGGTAGCCTTTTGGTGCTGATTTTAAATTTAAAATTAATGTTAATCTTGTAAGTAATGCTACTTAGTTATCTCTTTAATATTTTTATTTAGTGAATATTATTCTAAAATACTCGAGTCTTTTGTAATTTCTGTACATTATTTTGAACAAAGAAAAGTACTACATGGAAATGTCAAAACACATTCTTAAAATATTTTTAAACTACATAAAGAATAAATGCATCTAACCTGCTTAAAAGAAACAATATAAAAATTTCTTCCTGTTTTATGAAATGTCTGCAGAGTAGGGTTTCCTTTTAAAAAGAACTTCAGCTATGTCAGCAGGACTGGATATGTGCTAATTGGAACTGATTTGTGTGTGCGTAGCTAAGAGTAAAGTAGGCATTTAAGTCTTTGCAACTTCTCATTTCTAATACTCCCTAAAAAGATATTCTGAGATATAGGAAATTACTTTAAAAACTGCATTACTGGGAAACAAAACATTAACAATTCTTTGAACACAGCAAATGACTGAAAATGCCCACCAGCCTTTTCAACAAGCATCTGAGGGGGTCACGGGGATTTTTAGTACAGCGTAACAGCCAAGTTATTAAGATTTACCAAAAACATTTCTTCTTGAGGTAGAATGGAATGTACTGTTTTTATGAAAAACTGTTGTTGCTGATGTTCCTGACATTCCACTTTCTAGGTGTGTAGACTGGGAGGAATCAAGCACCTGGTTGACCTCTTGGATCACCGAGTCCTGGAAGTTCAGAAGAATGCCTGCGGCGCGCTGAGAAACCTTGTTTACGGCAAGTCTACTGACGAAAACAAAATAGCGATGAAGAATGTTGGTGGGATACCTGCCCTTCTACGACTGTTGAGGAAATCTGTTGATGCTGAAATAAAAGAGCTTGTCACAGGTAAGTTTTAAATAGAAAGAAGCAGAGAACTATAACAGATTATTTTTCTCAAGCCAACAAGACTGGTAAGTAACTGGAATTGAGTGTATTGACTGGACTTTTATTTGTGCATTGGCTATTTTTGTGAATACAAAATCACTTAGTTTGATTACTGACAGTTGAAGAATTAGCACAGAAGTACAGATTCACTGGAAGAAATGACTCTTGATGTAGCTGCACCAAAGCTTCGCTGCAGGTAAATCTTCCCCTGGGATGACACACGGCTAGGTCTTGGATAGAGATTTCTTTATTGACTCCTACCATTTATTTCTTTATGGGCTTCTTTTTTAATCATCTGCTGGCAACAGTTTTAAATAAAATATTGTAGAATTCATAATGTGGACCCAAAGTATGTAAACATGTCTTAAAGTACAGACAGAAAACAGCAAATGTGCAAGTTGTAGCAGGCTCTCCGTGGCCAGCCTGCCAGCAGAGCCATGGCGAGTGAGGTGTACACGCTGCTTGTCTCTCCAGGATGAGGCAGCAGGTTCAGCTTACAACCCACAAGCCTGCTTGGCACTTCTGCTGCAGGCAGAAGGTGTGCAGATAATCAATGGCTTGCCGTTCTAACACAAACAAGCTGGGTTTGCTTGGTACCGCATACATCTGCTATCTCTTTTTCTTCATATGGGAGAGATTCATCTAAGAAGGTTTTAGGGGACTGAAAAATACGAGATGATAGAAAAAAGCAGAGTTTTCACCTTCTGTAAACAATTCCTCTTCCATTTTCTAGTAGCTCCCTCATTTAATTTTGCTAAGCTATGAAGCTTAACTCCTTACCTACTAAGCAAAGCTGCATAGCAGTGCTCAAGTGAGATGGAACAGAGGTGTCATACTGGGAGCCTTTCCAAGTTATTTCACTGTTTAGAAAAGCTATTAAGTAGAGAAAGGACTCTGCACAGAAAGGATCTAAGGCATTTAAGTTTAATGCAGGCTTTTTTCCTGAAGTCTTTTCCACATAAGCAAGCATTAAGATAACCTGCAGCTTTCATGCTCTCTTGAGAAAGGATGCAGTTTTTTCCTGAAGAAGTTATGTAAATGGAATACTTAAAGCTAGAATCACACATTAGCTGCCTTGTCTGCTCTATAAAATTCATGTTTTATGCATCTAAATCACTTGCACTTTTAAGATATTAGGAATGGTTCCACTGTTAAGTCAGTGGCGTTGACTTCTGTAAGAGTTAGACCAATGCTGAATCCACAGCAGACTTTTGGAGCTTAGGAATTTTAAAATGCTTTCTATAAATAGCAAAGTAAAGAAATGGAAAAGATCCAGTGATTATTTGTTTAATAATTTCAAAACTCCACCTATGTGAGAACTAAAACCAGCAAACCACACCCCGTTTACTGTGTTCCCATATTATGATAATGTAAATACAGAGGAATTGGTATCAGTCTGCAGCACTAGAAACACTGTGTCTGATTTCTGGTTTAAAATTAGCACTCTTCATTACTGCTGTAGTTTATCCAGAAGTTTTCATATAAAATGAGTTTTCCAGTGTAACATTTCTTGATAAAGTGATTTTCTTTTTCCTGAGGATGGTCTTTCTTCCTGAGTAAATGGATTATACTTCCATTATTAGCAGTATCTGTTGCCTCTGAGAGACGACAGGTATATGTGGTGTCATTGCACGTGACATCCATCCAGTTTACGTCAATATGTAGTTAGACAGATGAAAATTTTATTATCCCAGATAAGTGAAATTAGAATAATAAACTACTTGCAATCTGTATAGATATTTTTCACATGCATTCATTTATATAAAATTTGTGAGGAATTTTATTTAGCCAAAAGCAATCTTTTAACCTCAAAAATTATTTGGGAACATGCCCTAGAGATTAACTCTGATAAGTTTGAAAAGCTGGCCTACTGAGGGAGGGTTTAATTGCACAAACATGTTTTAGGTAGTTAGAAAACAGCAGGAATACTGGGGGCTGTATTTAATGAACAGCAGCTGAAATGACAAGATTGAAATGCAGAGAGATAAAGAAGTGGAAACTGAATAGAAAGTTACATTAAAAAATACAGAAAGAATAATTGCACCGCCACACGAATGTTCTAAGAGGGAAGCAAGTCATCTTTTTAATGGCTAGAGGTTACTCAGAAAATAGAACGTGCTAAATCACTTTTCATAATCACTATATGAAAATGAAGTGAAACTTTTTTTAAAAAAAGTCTTTAGAAGTGGGACTTTGGAAGTCAGTGCAGGAGGCCCACGCTCGTGCCAGCCGCGCGCCATTGCCCCGGCTGCTGAGCCAGGGCCCCTGCCCTGCCCTGCCCTGCCCTGCATGCCCATGCAGCCCACAGCGGGACGGAGACTCCCGCTGTGGAAACCACCACAGTGCTTGTTAGACGTCAGCATCGGCACTTTCTGCAGGGCACTCTTTTCCACGTCCCAGCACAGCTCCAGCAGTAGGCGGCAGAAATGCTCTTGAGGCCTTCCTGACTGTGTCCAAGAGCTCCATTCCCTCGCAGGTGGCCTGAGGGGTCTGCGCTGGTCTGTGCTCTCTGGTTGGGGGTTTGCTCTGTGGTCAGCGCAGCCTGGAATCAATCTGGATTTCAGGATCTCGTGTCTCGGAAGGCTTGCACAACATAAAACTGTCTGTGAGGTAGAAATCAAAGTATGCATGTTCTTGAGCCCAGGTGCAGCTCCTGACGGTTGGGTTCAAGAGACCCTCAGAAACAGCCCTTTACGAGGTTGAAGTGTGAGAAGCATTGGCGTGCTCCACTACTGCGTTTTCCAGAGAAAGCGAGTCAGGCGCCCGCCTTAATAGAGTAGTTCTGGGTTTTTGGCAGATCTTCAGCAGCAGAGATGAGACCCAAGCCAGGCCCTCCCCAGAGAAAGGCCTCTGATCCACTCTTCTGAACGGTTGGCTTTCTGTCAGGATTCCCCCTGTAAGGTCAAGCCAGTGTTGAGCGGGGGGGAGCGGTAGGATTTCATAGCTGGAAGGAGGAATGAGCACAAATTGCAGCCACAGTGAACTGCTAGCCAGCTGTTTGATAAAGCTCTGTCCTTAAGGGAAAGAGGGTGGTGGTGGTGGTCCTGGCAGTTCTTCTTCGTTCAGTTCTTCAGATCAGTACCACCTCAGCCAGTTCTGTTGAGAAGTGCTGTTCTCTGTTCGGCAGCATCATCTTTTGTATACACAGTGTCATTGTTCTGAGAGCTTGCAGCCTTGCAGCCATGGACACTGTGCACTGTAGCTTGTGCATTTTTGGAAGAGCAATGGAGCTGTGGTTCTGCAGCGCCGGGCAACCTGGGGGGACTTCTGAGAAGATACAGAAATAGCTACATGTCCCACACAGTTTTGCAGGCTAAGCTCTCTGTGGAATAGGTGCAGGTTCCTGTCACAGCTCTCATGTTGCTGTAATATTTACCTCAATTCTGCTCTGTAAACAATCCAAAGAACTTTGTGATCAGCCGTGTCAAACCTGCAGTTTGTTCTGTGCTCCTTTTAAGCACTCACTTCTATAGTCAGTTCCTCAGAAATCTCTGCCAGATGATCCTATTTTCTTCTTGTTGTTGTTGTTGTTTCCTGGACAGAGTTTACACTAGATAGTTAAGGTCAGTTGGCTTTAACCGAAGTTTGTCATGTTCAAGTATGGTTGGGGTTGGGAGGGACCTTTGGAGGTTACCGTGTCCACCCCCGCTGAACCTTGTCCAGTTCTTACCTGCATGACAAATATTTGTCTAACACCCTGATTCATAGTGTTACATCGATTCTAAACAATTGTTTCAGGACAGGATAGGAAAAAGATGAGAGGGCTCTAAACCACCTTCAGCAGGTAACTTCTGCTAGCTGGCTTAAAGGGCTCGTCTCGCTCTGTCAGCACTCCAACGTACAGCCTCCAGATTCAGCTCGTTTTGAGATGTAGTGCATAAACCTCTACTCTTTCCATCAAGATTCTTTTATTAAAGCTATTAGGATTTTTATGTTGACTTTGCTGGGACCCAGTCTTATAGAAGATGTATATCTACATCTTAAAACCTAAATTACATCTCTGAATGTTGAGCATTTTTATTCTGCTTTCATCTTCCCAAATGATCTTGAACGTTCCCCCCCCCATTCAGCCTCTTTAGAGGAAAACATATTCTGGCTCATTAAATAGTTTACATAGCTTGATGTAAGTGCTTGTATTTTATTATAGCTTGTATGTACATCTCAACTATTTAAAAGCATTTTATCTACGGTTAAATCAGGGTTACATGTTTTCATTACTTTTTAATACTTACACTAGAATATTTCATTCAGGAGCCAGATGTCTAGGTTTTTTCTATACTAGGCAATACTTGTCTTTGAGAAGGCAGATATATCCCTTAAATGTTGGTTTCATTTTTATTCTTATGACCTGATCAAGTTAGGTGAGTGGTTGAAACTTTGGAGATGGGTGTTTATGTTTGTTGAAGATTTATGCTCCTTGTCACTTCTGAACGTCAAGGTAAATTCTCAGTCTTGTCTAAAAGAAATGCTATGACAAAAATGTCCAACCATTGCTAATATCAAAGCAGTTTTGGCAGTGGTAGCAACTGCAAGTTTTCATGTAGATGAGGCTCTCAGCTCTTATCTTATGCTACTTATTTTAATTTCCTGAGTAGGATAATTTTGGATGATGTTCACAGAAATGTTATTTAGCATGGTCATCTCCCAGAGCTGTAAGGGTAAGAATTTCAGGAAAAAATGGGGCAGGCAATCCCTGATCAAAAGAAAAAATCAAAAAGATCCTATTTTCATTAGAATTACAGAAGTCTTTCATACGACATTTTAAACTCTCCTGCAAAGCTTAGTGGTTTGGGGTTTTGGCTGGGTTTGTTTTTTCTTGTTGTTTGTTTGTTTTGTTTCCTGCTGCTGTTACTTCTGATTTCCTTCCTCTCTTAAGAATTTTCCATGCTTGGCAACGCTGATACCTTTGGACTTTAGCCTTCTCAGGTTTTCCTGCCTCTAGGCAACATCAGGCACTAATAGTGGTTGGTGATTTTTCTGCTCTATTTTATAGTACATTCAGAGTCTAAGCAAGAAACGAGAGGCTAGCTGAAGCCATTGGTTGAATTACACACAAACTGAAGTGTAGCATGAGGAAAAAGGTTCCTCTCCTTCCAGACCCAGAGATGTCAGGGACAATAGAGATCTGCTTAGGCAGGTAAATGGACTTGGCTCTCCTGTTGCTACACAGAGTTGTTTGTGAGTGGGATGTTCAGAATGCTCCGGAATGATGGAAGTGACAGCTAATAGCTGTTGAAAAAAAATTTTTTGGAAATTCATCCTCTACTTACAGTTTCAAAGTGTCTGTTTGGACTTTGGCAGATGATTCTGTAACAGTTAAATACTTGTTTTTAAGTGTACCTCCACAAGAGTGAGGAATAAAAGGCACTGTTATTGAAATGATGTACAAAATTATACTGCACTCCAAGAAGACTCTTAGACTTTACCTTAATACAGTCTGACACTCAAAATAGGGTATTTCTCTTGCATAACTTGCTTTAACAACAAACATTTGGGGGACAGGGCAGAGGTTTGGGTGAGATCTAATTTCTGGTTTGCATCACAAAATGCGTGAAGATGCAGTTTCAAAAGCTTGCAGCTAAAGGCCGGTGCAGCATTCAGATTTCTCGCTGTTACTTACCCAAGCAGTACCTTTCTGCAGCAAGGACATACGGTCACAGAAGAGAGTCACACTGTGAAATAGTTTGTTTTACGTAATCAAACTGCTAAACCTGAAGAATAAGTAAAATTCAGCTTGAGTGTGTAAGTGTAATGCAATACGTAGTCTGGTGAAGCTATAGAAAATTTCTGAGAATCATTCAAAAAAGTTTTTTAAAAGTACTCTTTTAAGTTGTATAGATTTTTTTTTTTCATAGAAAAATTATTTTCAAGTTTTTAATAATTTCTCTTTTGTTACTGGAAGTCTTGCTACTGTATAGGAGCTGGAGTTAAACATCATAAAGAATACTTTTAATGCGTCTCTAAAATGGGTCTGTGGTGGTATTAAAAGTACCAAGAATCTCTGAACACTTTAACATGCACTCTGTAGATTTTTCCTCTTTCCATTCCTCAGGCTGTGAAGGAGAGAGTCTGGGTTGTGCTGGTTTCCAGTTAGCGTATGGTTCTGCTCGGTGCCCAGGCGTTGGAAGGCAATGTGCCGTTTCCACAGAAGGGACACTCCTGGGAGGCAGCGGGTGCTTTAGCAGTAACCGGACAGTGGTCCCAGTAAGGGGTCCGGCTGGAAGCAGAGCAATTTTGCGGGTGTTGCATCACCCAGGAAGGCTCAAAATGCCAGGGGCACAGAGGGTGTGTGAGGGGCAGTTCCCAGAGCAGGAAGGCAGTGTGGTCAGAGGGGCTGCGAGATGCTGCAGCAGAGCTCTGTACCTGTCCTGTCTGCTTCCTTACAACGAGGATCTTGGGGGAATCTGCACATGAGCTCTTGTGTGATCATCTCTGCACTTAAGCATCTGCTACCCCAGGCCTGCGGTGCAGGAAAGCAGTAATATCAGATCAATCTATTTTTCCCCATGTTTGTCAGGGGAAAAAAAAAGAAAGCAAATCATATTCACCCCCCCTCCACTGCTCCTCTTGCATTCCTCCTTCTTGGATATCGGCTTTCCAAGTGCTGCCTGATCTGAAACCATGGTATGTCAGTTGGGACCTTTAGTGAAAAAACTCTAATAGAGACCAGCCACCTGCCAATCTACCTTCTTTGTCATTTTTTTCAGAGTTTTTTTCACAAGACCTCAAGTTTGGAAAACACTGATGATCTTTCAGCCATGACATCCATAGATTTGGGTTCTTCTCACTTCATTTTTGCCCTTATATTCTTATGACCTTTCTTTAACTATTAACTTCTGCCTGCAGAGTTGTAGAGATTTCCAGTGTAACCTGTCCTCCGTGAGAATATTGCCAGCTCTACTGATAAAACTCCACCTAATAGCAAATGACTAGTTGACTTCCATTTTTTGTTTTGTGTGAAGTTTTGTGCAGATTTAATCTGGCACATGATTTAGTGACCTCTTTAGGAACAGAAGTGTCTGTTGTGGTACGTTTGTACCAGCTTGCTCTGGTTTGGTGTGTTGCCTGGCATGCTGCAAAACACAACGGATTTCCCATTACAGCAGCCAGCGTGGGATTGATCTTTAGGTATCTAAGAAAGATACTAGCACTGGAGAGACCCAGTGAGCGCGAGACACACTCGTTCCAGAGTGCTGGAAGGGTGTTTGTGGATGAGGCAAGTGTGTGTCCTGGTAGGGGACACTCCTCCAGACTCCTGTAGTTCACCAGGGACTTCCTCTGCTCCTCTCAGGAGCAGAATGAGCATAGCTGGGGAGGGGGAGAAGGAACGTCTCCTGTCAGTCAGCACGTGTGTCTGCGGAGCATTTTCCCACAGAGGGAGTACGTACTCGCTGGTCTGCACATTTCCTTCTCAGTGCTGTGGGACACCTGAGGGTTGTCCTGACTATCGTCCCACATTCCCACTCTCCCGTGGCAGAGCTCACACTGCAGCCAGCCAGAGGGAAGGCCGCTGAATACAGTGTAATCTGAAGGGCAGAAATGTTGATTTCAGTCTGTAAAGCGAATCTTTTCACGGCAGCTTTGCCGACCACATACTGACCAATAACGTTGGAATAATATTAACATTGCATTGCAGACTAAATCTATTTCCTTTGGCTTTACATCAGTATCTTCCTTCTGTTTGAAGTGATGTCTTTTAAGCTGTTAAATTGCTTTGTATTTGTTTCCTGAGTCTTTTCTGACTTTACTGCAATGAAATCTCTTCTGAAGGGGTTCTCTGGAACTTGTCCTCGTGCGACGCGGTAAAGATGACAATCATTCGAGACGCGCTGTCGACGCTGACAAACACTGTGATCGTGCCACATTCCGGATGGAACAGCTCTTCCTTCGATGAGGATCATAAAATCAAATTTCAGACTTCCCTGGTTCTGCGCAATACTACAGGGTGCCTGAGGTAATTTGCTGTTCTAGAAGACTCCCTTTTACAGACTAATCGTGTTACCCAGCAGCTCCTTTTTGCTATGTAATTTTTAAGGTAGAAGAGCTGTTGCGTTTGATAAATTACATTTGTAGTTCTATCAAATGCAAAAGCTGACTAAATATTTTTATTTTCCATATCAGAAAAATATCAAAAGTACAAAGTTAATCACTAAGAGATGTCATCTATAATGGCTAGTGGTTACATTTTGGTGAGATTTTTTATTAAATTGCCATCATTGCACTTTTTCCCTATTATTTACTGCAATTATTGTATTGTGTGCAGGGCTTATGAATATTAGTTAGGAAAAAATTGTGCATTTGATGATTCTTTGCTGTTGTATACATTTAAATCATTATGTCTGTGTGCACATACATATCAGTAAAGAAATGTTTGACTTCCCTTTGTGGATTTCTCAAATGCCAGTAAGAAGGAAAAAAAATATTCTGCGTAATGAAAAGCAGAACTAAAATACCTGAAAAGAGAATTCAAGGGCCAGGAGTAGTACCTGACCTATCTCTGGTCATTCATAGGTTTGTTTAACTTCTTAGATTTCAAATGTTTTCCATTAAAGAGCAGAGCTGTGTTTAAACAGAAGTGGAATTGCTTTTTGTTTGCTGGTAACACTTCTAAACTTCAGAATGATTTCAGAAACTGCTTTGTTGTTGTTGTTCATTGGGCTGCTTTTCCAGGTGACACGTTTCACACCGCTGTTGAGCGTGGGGTTGTGCTGGCCTAGCTGTCTAGAGAGTCTAGAGAGAGCGCTCCTCGACGGGCAGGCGTGGTGGCATTCTTAGCAGCAGGGCCGTTTGCAGTGTGCTGCAGCCGCGGCGTGAGCCTCACCTTCTGCAGGGTGGTGGCCGTGCAGGCAGACACCTTCTACACCCGCTGCGGCCTCACAAAGCACAGCGCAGCCTCTTCCTTTCCCTACCCCTCATTTACACAGTTCCACCCTGCCCGTGTAGCACCACCAACGTTTGTGTTAGCGAGGCTGCGCCGCAGAGCAGCCCACAGCGTGGGTCCGGTTTGGGGAAGAGGCCACAGGGGTATTTCTAGCACAGACGAGCTCGGTGGCCCCTTCTGCAGTGTGTACAAGCCCCAGATTGGGGCTGGTACAACAGGGGGGCTGGAACTGGAAAAGCCTGTGAGAACGGGTTCTGCTTATGGCCATTTTTGTCAATGAGCCAACGCTATCTTGAATTACGGGTTTGAATCGTATTTATCTTTTCTAGGAATTGGGGGGGGAGGGTTGCCACACAAAATGGTGTGTTTGCTTTTAACTTCTCAGTTATCAATCAGCTGTATACAAAACCTCTGCAAGCTATCTAATGAGGTGACATCTGTGCACACACCGTGTTCCTCTGTGGTTCGAACCCTGTAGGAATCTCAGCTCCGCGGGCGAAGAGGCCCGGAAGCAGATGAGGTCTTGTGAAGGGCTGGTTGATTCCCTGCTCTATGTGATCCACACGTGCGTGAACACATCGGATTATGACAGCAAGGTGCGTGCACGTTCCATCCAAGGGACCTTTGGTGCTAAGCTGCATCTCTGATAAGATCTTCTGGGGGCTGTATGGTGTGATGTGCTCAACTGGTCTCCTCTCCTAACCCCAGTTTACAGATGCGCAGTCAAATTCTGTTGTGTAGTACAATGTAACTTGGTCTGTGCTTTTTGTTTTCATCAGTGTTGAAGCATTCATTCCCTAATAAAATAATAAGCTCTTGCTTTTCATTTTCAGAATACTAATAAAATAAGTCACAATAGTAGAGATTACAGTTATAAATACTTTCCTCTATGAAGGAGAGGGATTGCAGTTTTCCCAGAGGAACAGACAAAGCAATGCCCAGGGCCCAGAACTGGAATTTAGCGCTTGTGCTCCAAATGTCTTTTCACCTCTACTTAATTTGGTTTGTTTTATTGCCATGTGAGAAAGTAACCGATTACGTGAGATCTCTCTGGTTTGGCTTCAGACAGTGGAAAATTGCGTGTGTACCTTGAGAAACCTTTCTTACCGTTTGGAACTGGAGGTACCTCAGGCACGTCTGCTGGGAATCAATGAGCTGGATGACTTGCTAGGAAAGGAATCACCTAGCAAAGACTCGGAGCCCAGCTGCTGGGGGAAAAAAAAGAAGAAGAAAAAAAAAACTTCACAGGAGGATCAGGTTTGCCGTTTTCTTTGTACTACAAATATAGCAACTGCAGTTTAGATAATGATGGTGGGGAGCGCATAGCTTGAAGAAAACTATCATCTGTTGAATGAAAATACAGACATTTCATCTAGTTCCTATCTGTTCACGTCTCAGTGGGATGGCGTTGGCCCCATACCGGGATTCTCCAAGTCCCCTAAGGGGGTGGAGATGCTGTGGCACCCGTCGGTGGTGAAGCCGTACCTGACGCTCCTAGCAGAGAGCTCCAACCCAGCCACTCTGGAGGGCTCTGCGGGATCTCTCCAGAACCTTTCTGCCGGCAACTGGAAGGTGCGTGAACTCCTACGCTTCGTCCTCTTGGTGTATTTTAGCTGGGTTCTTAATAAGACACTTAAATGTCTTTGGAAGGAACATGTAATTTTCTAGCATGGATCTGGGCGTTTCTCTCTAGTGTGTGTCATTGGTGCTTGTGTGCTGCAGTGAGATTATTTCCACGGTGAAAAGCAGTGACAGAGATGGTGGAAAGGAAGAGCAACATGGACACTGGTCTTGAAATTGGTACTATTTATTTTACCTGACAGAAAAAGCAATCTTCCAGTGCAGATTAGATCAAAATAATCTTCTAGCATCTTCTAGCTGTGAATTCTGGTGGGAAGGTTCTGTCAAAATAAGACCAGCATAAATAAATTATTTGTATTTGTTATATTATTTGTATTATTTATTTCCATGTATTCTTACTTGTAGCATGTGCATACAATACGTTACAAAAGCACCATATGAGAGGCCTTTTTTTATGTTACGTATTTGTCATGGAAAGATTAAAAAAAAAAAGTTAATTGCTTCCTTTTCTTGTAGGAAAACAGCTAAGACTTTCTTATTTTATGACCATTAGAAAACTAGTCATAAAAAAGAAAAAAAGAACAATATTATTGCTTTTTCAATAATTTGTCATCTATTAAGGTATTTCATCTGTTAGACCACTTTTTTTAAACTTTGCTTTGTAAGAGGAGTGAGTGAAGAACAACAGAGAGCCAGCCCTTTATAGTAATAGAGAAGATGCACATTCAACCTGTCAGCTTTTCTTTGGGAAGTGTCCCCAGACACGCTTAAGAATTAGAACGTAGTCAGAGGTTATTCCGGTAGATCTGTGAGTGACTGGAGTTCTGTGACAGTTCGCAGCATACATTCGAGCTGCTGTGAGGAAGGAGAAAGGGCTGCCCATCCTCGTGGAGCTGCTGAGAATGGACAACGACAGGGTCGTCTCGTCTGTGGCGACTGCCTTGAGGAACATGGCGCTGGATGTTCGGAACAAGGAGCTTATCGGTAAGTGCAGAACCATGCCGGAGGAGGCACGGCCACCAACGTGTCACACCCGGTACTGAGGAAAGTTCTCGGGTGAGATTCTACCAACAGAAAGAGCACACTTGGTCATACTGTCGCTGTCGTGTCCCTTGTGGCACAGGAATTAATCGCTTTGGCAGCAGGAGCTTTTCAGAGCAATATTGACATTTCAGTTTGCCTTTAGCCGTCTTGCACGGCGGTCTCCTCACAACGGCTGGAAGTCGCCTCAGCTAAACTCAGCTGGGCAGGGAACTGTCAGTACAAGTAACTCTGCCTCCTTGGAGCTCATTGGTAACCTCCTCAGAGGGTTCCAAGGTCTCTTATGTATGTTAAGAGGACAGACAGCTCTGCTGCCAGTACCTCAGTAAATACTTTCTTGAATAAAAAGTTTCATTTTCTGTGTTGTAGACTAGTGGGATAAGGGTAGAACAGCAGTTTATACAGATAAGAGTGCCATTGTTCTCAGAAAGATAAATGCAGGCAAACAGAATTTTATTCTATATTTCCGGACCTTCTCCATCTTGGATGTTGTCTTGTTTTCTTGCAGTGTCAGTTATTACATACATAAGAAATGAGTCAAAAGAGCGTTCTGTTCTGTAGCACCAACCATACACAGCTCACACTCAGGTGATACTTTCTTCTTAGGATTTTTTTTTCCTTCCTGGCAGAACTTCATATTTCAGGAAGGCACCTCCCCTGTTCCCTTGCCGCATCAGAGTCTTACTGATGAAAGAATTACTGGCTTTCCAGATGCACCCTGAAACTGACCTCTGTATAAAGGATTTTGAGACATGCACTGAGTCATCAGTTACCCCACACTAATAATCTGGTTTATGCATCTCTACTGCCATTGGTAGGGTCAGGAATAACGGGTTCACGTGGTCTGAACTCTGAAGAAAATAAGAGGCTGGGGACTCTGAGAAATCACAATATAAATTGCTCAATGCAAACAGGTGTCGGTGAGCTCGCGACAGGACAGGCAGTGACAGGGTGCTGCTGCGCACGGCATCGCTGGGGAGAGTTTTCCGGACGGGTTGAAAAGTTGTTCCTTTTGTTTGCAGAATTCCTTCGCGGGACGTTGTTTCCCTGCCTCAGACACGTTATGCAAATAGATAGCTAACAGACTTGTGTAAAGCTTGATCATTAGCTGTTGTTACGTACCAATAACTGAGATCTGATCTCCTACGGCTAGCAAATAAGGCGAACAGAACATCTGACACGAAAACATTCCAGGTTATTTCTTTAACCCTCCCCAGAGTGAAGCCTAAGAACATGCAGCACCCTTTCAATCGTCATAAATAGCATAACGTTTCTCCTTGAATGATTCTGCTTTCTCCAAAAAATGCCAGTTTACAGGTGCTCCTGTTTTAATGCAAAACTGCAGCTTCTCCAATTTTTAAGCTGAAAGGAAAAAAAAAAATTCAAAAATTGATTTCTCATCTGTCTCAACTCTGTGTAAAATGTGAATTCTTGGAAGGCTGCAATGTCTTTGATCCTGTGTTTCTTTCTGTTGTTTTCAGGTGCAGTTTTGTGATGAGTCCTGTAATTTCAAATCTGAAGTACTAAAATGTATTTTTTCACTTGGTTCTGTTGACGTGTTTTTGTAGGTAAATATGCTATGCGGGATCTGGTCAATCGACTGCCAGGAGGCAATGGCCCGAGCATACTGTCTGATGAGACTGTGGCAGCGATCTGCTGCGCGCTGCACGAGGTCACCAGTAAAAACATGGAAAATGCCAAAGCCCTCGCCGATACCGGAGGAATAGAAAAGCTGGTGAACATAACGAAGGGAAGAGGCGACAGGCGAGTAGGCGACAAAGCTCACCCCTGAACCCTTTCTCTATTCCATTTGAAATGCGTAAGAATGTGGGAGTGTTTTCTGAGTAAGGAAAAGGATTTGCTTTTGCATTCCTGATCGGAGTAGCTGACAGAGCCTGGATCACACTGGGAAGGACATGGCACTAGGTCCCACTGATGTTCTTCCACAGCAGGTTCTCCATCTGAAGCTTTTGGAGGTTTCCACAGTCGCATGCAGGAGCCACGTTAATGGGACCTGTTCAGGTTGAACGGTGTTAAAAGAACCATTGTCCCCTCTTAAGCACCTACAGGATTAATTAACTCTTTAGACCTTTCCAAAGTCAGAGTATGTTGGCACTGTTGTGAGGAGGCATCACAAGAGCTGTCAGCTCTGTCCAGCCTGGCTGTTTGGTGCGTCACCAGGAAAACCCACCCCAGCAGGCAGTGCAGCTGGGCAGGGGGTTCGCCCCACTAGGCCTGCAGAGCAGCAGCTCTGTGCCACCTTACCAGGTACCACTTTGCCAGCCCCTGTGCCAGGGCTGTGTTGGCTGTGCTCGCAGCATGGTGTTTATCTAGCAGCAAGAAAGCCTTTCAGACCTGGACAGCCCAGCTGACGGGACAGGAATGGGAACGGGTAACAGCTCCCAAGCTGGGCAGGGTCAGCACTGGGTCAGCGCCACAGACCCCGCTGGCTTTGGTCAGCACCGCTGCTCTGGGCTCCTCAGCGGCACGGCCAATGGAATCCATGTTAGCGGGACGCTTGTGTCTGCCGGGATGTCCCAGAGCTCCTGTCTGTGGGCAGCAGAAGCTGCGCTGCTCCAGCGTGTGATTGGATGGGGAAGGGGGCAAAGGACCTCTTCCCAAAGGTGGTCGGTGTGAATCAGATGTACCACATTTTTAACAAAGGCTTTTTCTCCAAAGGAACTGGGCTGCATTTTGAGTGCCCACAGTTTCTAGTACTTTGTGTGTTCAAGGGACAGCGACTCCTTTCAGCTGGAGGTGTGACTGCAGTGGTCCGTTGTGCCACTTCACAATGTGTAGAGTTGCATCTGTGCTTGTATTTATGAGGCACCAAGGTGCACTAAACAAATAGTAGGAGTGTCTGCTCATTGATTAACACCACCAGCTGCAGTTTTTTCAGTCTTGTCTTTCAAAGCCTGTATTTGGATGAATCATCACAGTGACAGAAAAAGGCCTATGTTTAACACAGATGTCATGCTGTGGCATTTGATGTCAAGTCACTACTTCCGTGCCACAGCCAGCTTACCACCATTTCTCTGTAAATGATGGCATGACTTTATTGTTAATGACAGCTAGGGCAGTTTTCCTCGCCTTGCTCTTGGAAGTGGAAAAGTGTTTTCCCAACCAGTGCAACACAGAACAAAGTCCCACTATGAGGATGTCTGGAGACTCTTGTACTTGTTTGTTCTTTTTCTACAGTTAGGAATTTTGTACAACGATTTAAAGTACTTAGTCTCAGTTTTTATGAAATGTGCTAAACAGAATGTGTTTCATTTCATGATTTTTAGTTCTTGCAGACAGTGACAGTAGCTATTTCAGCCCCTCTCTCTCTATTGCTCACGTGGGTGACCTGAAGAGCAAGCTTCTAGGCTGGCGAGGGAGATGGTTGTCACGCGTACCCAGGTTCTGGTGAGGAGGTGGCACAGCTCCGTGCACACTGCTGACACAAGCAAGCATTACTGAGACCTGGCTGTCACGGCCCCAAGGTTCAGGCTGTTGTGGAGCTCAGGAACATTGTTCTTTTTAAGTGGAATTAAGTGGCTTTCTAATAAGGTAATATTCTTTGCTTCCTTAGGTCGTCACTGAAAGTGGTCAAGGCGGCCGCGCAGGTACTGAACACGTTATGGCAATACCGAGACCTCCGCAGCATTTATAAAAAAGTAAGTTACAAAATCAGCCTACGCTGGAAAACAGTTCTACAAAATCACCTAATTTAATGGAAAGTGGTTTAATTTGGTATTTTCTTTTTGCCACCCCACAGGATGGATGGAATCAAAGTCATTTTATTACACCAGTATCAACCCTAGAGCGAGAGAGATTCAAATCACATCCTTCTTTATCAACAACGAATCAGCAGATGTCACCTGTCATACAGTCAGGTCAGTCAGGAAATGCAAAGAGATTCACTGCAGGGGACCTGCTCTCCTGTGGTTTTAACTCAGATTGCCTCTCAGTTGCCCACTAATCTGATCTGAAACGGGTTGGTCAGGCATCCCTCCTCTGTATTTAAGCGCAAGTAATCTGAGTGTCACCTTCACCGTTACTGTTGGCAGATTCCACAGGATTTGTGGATGTCTCTGCATCAGCAGTTTCATTTGGATGAGGAGCACTTTGACACAAACCTCCCCACTTAGTCCTTAGTCCAAGGAGTAAGGAGCTGTGGTCTCAGAACGTGTGTATTCTGTTCCTTTGGGATGACAGACAGCGGGGTGGTGTGCTGCCAGAGCCCTGACACACTGCACTGCCAACGGGCGTTCGTTCCATTCCCAGCAGCAGGTTAGACCTGGTGTGAAGTCAGATCCTCAGAGCACACGCCTAGACTTTGGTACCACTGCTTCCCTTCACAGAGCCACTCCTATGCGGTGGGATGTGGCACTGCAGACGCAGCCTCACAGGCCCTGGGTACCTGATAGCACAGAAAGCAACAGGCCAGTAGCGAGGAACCCATTTTCATTCCCAGTCATGGAATGCCCCATGAGGATGAGCAAGACAAAGACAAAAATCTTACTTTCATGATGACTCCTTTTTTATTTCTTGCCTTTGTTCCTTTAACATCTTCACTGCTATGATTTAGATCTTCAGGAGAGGGCTGACATAAAACCTACTTGAAGGCTTCTATATTGTCTTCATTTGACATTTTATTTCATTCAGTTCACTCCTCTGTTTTTATATGAATAGATCTCTGTTAATACCCAGAAGTCTCTGTCTACCATGGCTGTCACTGGGGGGGGTTCCACATCCAGCAAAAACAGTGTCCTAGTTCTGTCCATTGCTCGCATCACTCATTTGTTGTTCCTTGAGGAAGGGGCGATCTGGGGAGAATAACGAGAAGGTTGGGGATGGGGAAGGCTCGTGCCGTATGTACTGACAGTCCTCCTGTTGTCATCAGTTGGCAGCACGTCCTCATCACCGGCTTTATTAGGAATTAGAGAGCCCCGCTCCGAGTACGATAGAACGCAGCCTTCTATGCAGTATTATAATAACCAAGGCGATGTCATTACACAAAAAGACATATATACTGGTAAGTTAGGTGAACTTCTAACTGGAACACGTAAATATTCCTTATATGAGGAGTGCATGCAGTCATAATATGGACAGTTGCATTAACAGGATTGCTACTACTTAATACTGTTTCCCATTTTTGTTCAGTGCATGTGGAACAGAGCAGGTCTTTCGTCTGTCTCTGCTGTTTTCTTTAAAATTGCACAGATTACCAGAATAAGAGAACATCTGTTTATAGATTGGAAGGTGAGAGGTGTTTGGAATTTTCACTTAGAATCATATTTGCAGAAAATTTTTTCATTATGCACATTATATATATTATAATGTTATAAATAATGTGTCGTTGTATATTATTATATTATTAAATTATAGCAAGATCTATCCAATCTCCCTTTTCCTCCTTACTATTTGACACAAATTACAAAACAGTAGAGATGACATTGAATAAAGAGAAGGAAACTCCATGTTTTAAAGGTTATTAGTCTGTACAACAACAAAAAAACCAGCAACGCAAAAAAGCCTCTTTGTTTTGATTTAACTACTGCTGAGAGACAAAACCTGCCTGTATTGTCTTACTAGATTATTAGTAGACACTAAAATCTGCACACTTGATTGTTTGGGTGCCACATCATTTCTAGGAAACACAGAAGCAAATAGACTTACAGATGAAAGAGTAAAGACTAAAGTTATGCCATAAACTCTTTTCTCCCAGGTTCCAGCAAACCGTCACCAATTTACATCAGTTCCTATTCCTCACCAGCAAGAGAACAAAACAGACGACTACAGGTGACTCTAACTTTGTGTTTTGAAATGACACTGCACGTAGTGCTGAACGAACTGAAGGCAGTTTGAGGGTACTGCATAACAGCAGAGAGCTTGTTTAGAGAGTGTCTCCGTAGCATAGTTAATTTGTTGCTGGGCATTCGTGCACCTGAACTGGCAATTCCTGGTGTACTTCTGTTGCCTCTGTTTTCTTTTCATCATCACATATTGTAGCTTGGCCTTCTTACGGTGGCATCTGGAACCATTTTTCTGACATGACCTGACTTTTTTATTTTGGTAGCTGTGGTCAGGATTTGTATGTTCTACTTACATGCTTAAAAGTTCAGCTCTTGGAGGCTTCGCAGTGAATGCAGGAGGAGACCTGCAGGTGGGCTTAGCGCTGTTTCCTCCATTTAATTTCATTTAAAAATAGGTACGTTTCATGGATGTCTCTGTCACCATTGGTAGAGCTGCACTTAACTTTTTAAGGAAAGGTTCTGTATCATGTGTCTGTGTTTGAAAAACAAGTGTTTTCTCTGCTAATTATATTCAGAAAGCTGACTTCTTTATCATTTTGTCACCAGCATCAGCAGTTGTACTACAGTCAAGAAGATACCAACAGGAAAAACTATGATGCGTACAGATTATACCTGCAGTCCCCACACAGCTATGAAGACCCATATTTTGATGACCGAGTTCACTTTCCTGCTACTTCAGATTACACAACACAGTATGGACTGAAAGCAAACACAAATTATGTAGACTTTTATTCCACCAGACGATCTTCTTATAGAGCAGAACAGTACCCAGGGTCACCTGACTCCTGGGTGTAGCATCAAAGAGAAAAACAGCCGTGTATTTCTCATCTTGCTTGAGAAGAAATGGAATGGCCTCATTTGTTCTTTTGGTTATGAAATGTGAAAGTGAAGTAAAAGAAGGAACGAGGAAGATTATTTTTTTTAATTGTATTTTTTTTCTGAGTGAGGAATTGTCAGGAAGAAAAACTGGAAGGGATGGGTTTTTGCTCTGTTTAGATGTTAGGTATAATTACTTGTAGCTCCTGTAGTCTGGTGAGGGTGTGGGCGATGTGATGAAAGGTTTGAGAATTGAGTAAAATGAATTTGGAAAGTGTGTAGGTCAGAGCAAATTAAAGCTGATTTTTTTTTATGTGAATAAAAGTCTTGTTCCGATAGTTTGTACAGAAAAAATACAATGGATGCCCTCGTTTTATTGCTATTACTCAATGTCAGGATTGTATGCTATTGCGTCGTGTAAATTTCTTTCGTTGGTGTAAATATGGAAATGCCACATTGGTTCAAAGTGCCATCCATTTGTAACGCCGTGTGTCATTTTAAGAGGAATTTGAAACATCATGCACAAAAAAAAAAAAATAAAATTCCGAGAAAATGTTATAAATTTTAAGAGGAAGAAAAAAAACTTTTAAAAATGAATAGTGTAATTTTGAAGCACAAAGTCCAGTCCAGTATATCCACACCTCTCCCATTCCCTGCCTATTTCATAAGGAACTTCACTGCCATTTTCTATGCACATGGAATAACAATAAATATGGAAGTCTCATCCATGGAAAGCTGTTCCCTGTTCATTTTATTTTATTTTATTTTTTCTGTGTGTGGTATTCAGAAATGAATACCACGAATATGAAGTCTGACTGCATGTTTTTAAGCAGGTAAAATACAGCAAAACATTTGGGCCATTTCCCCAGCTTTCTTCAAGTGCATATATTATTGTGAATTTTCAGGCTGGCAGGCCAAAGGGTGGAATTACACACTTCCCTCTGTTATTCCCTAGACTGGTATTTTTACTTCTGATATGGGCAATGCAAGATTATTTCAGAACTCTCTCCTGTTTCCTTCCTGCCAAGTCTCTACTCCCCCCCTTCCTCTCCCCAGGCAAATTAAGATGATCTCGCTTTCATAGGAATTCTACTCTCCATTTTGACTGCATTCTGCTTGGACTTATTTACAATAAGAATCTGTGATTATTTTAAGTAATTAAATCGCGTTTTCCTTGTGCCATAGAGTCTGTTAACTTTACACTGTCTGTAACACAATTATCATTCCCCACATTGTGCTTTTCTTTGTTTTTCAGTGTTTCCAGATACCCTGAGTGCATCAGTGAAATGCTGAAAGGTAAGCAGAGCTGCTCCAGGTTTAGATTAGAAGGCAAATTCACTTTTCCTCGGGCTACTTCAGCCTCCTGACTGTAAGAGGGAAAAGAAATGAAGGAGTGAACAGCACCATGGTGGTGAGTGAGGTCCATCATTTATCAGCAGTCCTGGCTAACCAGGGAGGTCCTCGTTGACTGGAAGCTTGCAAATGTGACACCCATCTATAAGAAGGGCCGAAAGGATGTCCTGGGAACTACAGACCTGTCAGGCTGACCTCAGTGCCAGGGAAGCTTATGGAGCAGGTCATCTTGAGTGACATCACATAGCACATACAAGACCACCAGGTGATCAGGCCCAGTCATCGTGGGTTTACGGAAGGCAGGTCCTGCCTGACTAACCTGATCTCCTTCCACATCAAGGTGACCAGCTTAGTGAATGAGGGAAGAGCTGTGGACATTGTCTGCCTGGACTTTAGTAAAGCCTTCGACACTGTCTCCCACAGCATTTTCCTTCAGCAACTTATCGTGCAAGGCTTGGATAAATACACCCTGCACTGGATAAAGAACTGGCTGGCTGGCCAGGCTGAAAGAGTGGCAGTGAAGGGAGATCAATCTGGCTGGGGTCCCTCAGGGTTCAGTGCTGGGGCCTGTTCTCCTCAATATCCCTATTAACACTGGGTGAGGGGATGGAGCATGCCCTCAGTAAATCTGCAGGTGACACCAAGCTGGGTGTGTGTGTCGATCTGCTGCAGGGTAGGAAAGCTCTACAGCGGGACCTGGACAGGTTGGGTCAGTGGGCCAGGGTTATTGCATGGGGTCAACAAGGCCGAGTGCCAGGTCCTGCACTTGGGTCATAACCACATGGCAAGGTGCAGACTTGGGGATGTGTGGTTGGAAAGCTGCAAGTTGGAAAGGGACTGGGGGGATGTCGATCGATAGTCAACTAAAGATGAGCCAGCAGCGCATGCAAGTGGCCAAGAAGGCCAATGGCATCCTGGCTTGTATTAGAGACACTGTGGCTACAGGAACAGGGAGGTGATCATCCCCCTGTACCCGGCACTGGTGAGGCCACACCTGGAATATTGTGTTCAGTTCTGGGCCCTTCACTATAAGAAGGACATCAAAGTGCTGGAGCATCTCCAGAAAAGGGCAAAGAAGCTGGTGAAGGGCCTGCAGCACAAGTCCTGGGCGGAGTGGCTGAGGGAGCTGGGGTTGTTTAGTCTGGAGAAGAGGACGCTGAGGGGGGAACCTCCTCGCCCTCTACAGCTACCTGACAGGAAGTTGGAGCATGGAGTGGGACAGCCTCTTCTCCCTGGTGACATGTGACAGGACCAGAGGGAATGGCTCAAGCTGCACCAGAGGAGGTTTAGGCTGGATATTAGGAAACATTTCTTCACCAAAAGGGCCATCAACCATTGGGATGGTCTGCCCGTGGCAGTGGTGGAGTCACTATCCCTGGAGGCATTTAAATGGCTGTGGACCTGGTGCTCAGGGACATGGTTTAGTGGTGAGCTGGCAGTGTTGGCCTACATGATCTTGAAGGTCTCTTCCAGTCAAAGACACAATTCTGTGATTCTTTCTGAACTTGGATACTGAGCTGTGCAATTCCCCGTGGCTGCAGTGCTACACGGGTTGCCAAGGGCCAGTATTGAGCAGATGGTGCCTTTTCTTTCCTAGGAAAATTTTAAGATAGAAAATATTTTCTCTTTACTTGACTTGGAGTTTGTTTTTTGTAACAATAATTTCGCCACTGAGCTTACGTTTCTGTTCTAACTCCCTAGAGCCATGTGCAGGCTCTGGTTTGCACACTCAGGCAGGTCCATGTTGATTGCCTGGTATCTCCATAACCTACTAAAGGTGGTAAGCTCTCAGCCAAGTGTGCTGACTGGGCACTTCATGTTTTAAATTAGCCTCAGATAACAAATCAATAGGGTCATAGTCTGTTATTATTTGCTGCTTTGCTGCTAATAACTCTCCAGAAAAGAGGGCAGTAGGCGTCTCAACAAAACAGGCGGCAGTAAGATGGGTCGATTGTGCTTCTCATCTCAGGCAGTTTCATCACGGTCAAAATCAGCAAAGGTTCAGGACACCACCCCCAGTTTGGATCTTTCGTGCTGTTCAATTTACATATACACTTCATTACATTTGTTTTCTTTTGGTTTTATTGGTCTCCTTTATTTCTCTATTTTTACACATCATGTCTTGGTGCTATACTGGTTAAAAATATCTACAGTGTATTTGTTGGTTATTTTCCCTTTCAGTCTGACTGCGGGGAAGAAAAGGGGCACAACTCCAATTCATCGTTCGCCTTCACGGGGCACTCCAGCTTTTGGGCCTGTTTCAAGATACCAGGCTGGAGAGCTGCCTGGTGGAAAAGGACCTGGGGGTGTTGGTCAATAGCCGGCTGAACATGAGCCAGCAGTGTGCCCAGGTGGCCAAGAAGGCCA